>CAJGYO010000770.1:0-173042 GCA_904845875.1 Miscanthus lutarioriparius | reverse complement strand
GCCGAAGTATCCCCCTCAGCAGGGTTAGTGCTCGGAGCACTTGTACTTGGCTCGGCTCTCTTCTCGACCAGCTGCTCGGGGACTATCGTCTGGCCACTCGTTTGCTGAGGTTCCGGTGGATTTTCTTCTATAGGTTCCTCCACAGCCGGCTGCTGGGCAGTTCTTTCTGCCATTGCTGGCGAAGCCATGCCGCACCCGGCTAGCTGGTTGGGATTTTTGGTGGACGCCGACCTAATATATCAGAGATAAGTTCAGAAGACAATAGTATTCAATACAAATTGTAAGCTTACATCAAGGTTACAAATACTTATAGCTTGGAAGCACGGAATGACGTGGCGAAGGAGCGTCTCTTCGACCGTGCTTGCTCCACGTGCTCGGCGGGTTCCACCGGGTCTTTTTCCACAACCAGTACCAGCGTCGGGGCTTGGTGCTCGACCCCTTTGTCGCTTGTCCTTTGTGTTGCAGTGGTCGGTGATGCGATCCCTGCTGGCATAGAGGAGCCACCCTGCTCCATCGACTCCAGTTGTCTCCTCCTCTTTCGAGGGACGAGTCGGAAGATGTCTGCATCCTCTGTTTCATCATGTGATAGTGGGAAGATGGCCTAACGACGCCTGCTAGCCGTCGGCCGCTTGCCAGCAGCCCTGGCCATTGCCTCCTCCCCAACCCCAAGTACAGCCCAGTCGACGTCTTCGATCCTGGCGCTGGTCTGGGCGGTTGGGCTGACAACTTGAGGCCAATCCACACTAGGGGGTGGAGACACGAATGTTGCTGCTCTGTCATGACCATTAATCTGAGAAATATACAGGCAACAACACAGTAAGTTTCTATTAAAACATGACTCTATGGGTACAAGGCAGCATAATTTACCTTTGGGGGAGGTCGGGCCAGCATGAAGGCGTGCTCGATGTCGCTTAACCTGACATAATTGGGATCGGCTAAGTTGAATAGCTCCCCAATCCTGGCCTTGACTTCGATCTTGTCAAGCGCCTCTTTTCTGGTCCTCGTTGGATCTGCGCTCCCCTGGTATTCGTAGCCAGGATGTACCCTCCTCTAGCAGGGCTAGATCCTTTGACTGATGAAGTTCCCGACCACGCTTGGACCATCCAGCTTCCCCCACGGCATCATCCCGAGCAGTTCTGCGATCTGTTCCAAGTGCTCAGGCTTCTTCGACCAGCTGTTCTTCTTCTCCGAAATGAACCCCACATTGCACAGGATGATCGTGTTTGGCTCTTCGCGGATGTAGAACCACTTCTTGTACCATTTGTCCAGCGATGTGTTCTAAGGGCAGTGCAAGTACTGGGCCTTCATCCCGTCACGCAGATTGAGGTATACGCCTCCAGCTATCTTCGAGCCGCCACTTCCTTTCTTCCATAGACAGAATAGATGGTGAAAGAGGTCGAAATGGGGCTGGAAGCCACCATATGCTTCACAAAGATGGATGAAGGTGGAGACAAGAAGAATCGAGTTGGGATGCAGATTGCAAATCCCAATCTCGTAATACAAACAGAGCCCCTGAAGGAAAGGGTGCACTGGAACCCCAAAACCCCGCTTGAAGAAATCCTCGAAAACCACAATCTCACCTGGTTGTGGATCGGGGTAACTTTCTCCTTTCGACGCGCGCCATCCCGCGAGTGCCTTGTTGTGGAGCACTCCCATGGTGACGAGGTCTTCGATGGTCTGCTCGTTGCTCCTTGACTTCCACCACTCCTTCGCCATGACTCCGGTTTTCTTCTGGGCGTCTCTCTTCGCCATTAATCCGTCCTGGCTAAAGGGGTGGATGCGGTGGAGGGGGGATTGGTGATGATTTCGAAGGTATAGGGTTCGGCAAGAGGAAGAAGAAGGCTGCAGCGGCGAATGATAATGGGGATCGGTAAAAAGTAACTTACCAGTTCTATATTATAAATAACCAAGAGCTCCGTCGTTTCATCCGCTCGAGATTCTTGGGAGACGTGCGCACGCGCCGCAGATGGTTGTTTTCACAACCTTGAGATCTACGCCAATAAACGCGCCCCTTCGTTACTAGTGTACGCGCCTCTTTGTTGCTAGTGTGAGAGGGCCCACACTGACATACCTCCTTACAGGTGCCAAGCGACTATTTGCTAGAAAGAGCAAGAAGACAGTGTGACGTGCTATACCCGTCTGCTTTTTTGACCAGACATGTCAGATTGGACTTGACAGAGTAAGGAGATAAATAAATACACCAAATAATTTGACAAGCGGCGTTCGTTTCTTCGCTGCATGTCTTGTGCTCAAGGATGGACTAGACCACTGCCGTGCTCGGGGACTGCTTCGACCACTACAATGCTCGGGGACTACCCAGACCACTGTCGTGCTCGGGGAATGCCCAGACCACTGCCGTGCTCAGGGACTGCTCCAACCACTGCAGTGCTCGGGGACTGCTCCGACCACTACCGTGCTCGGGGACTGCTACGACCACTATTATGCTCGGGGACTATCCCGACCACTGCTCGGAGATCGCTCTCCTCGGCTACATGTGATTTGTACTCACATATAGTTGAGAGACATTTATTTAGACCTTGCTACAAGGCTCATACTTCGCCTTCCAGCAAGCTCAGGGACTACATCGGTACGATGCACCTGCCGGTGCATCTCGTATTGCCTGTACAACGATTGGATTTTTAACTTCAGTGGAAAAAAAATTTTAGACCCTGGCACCACGTGCCTGCGTCACCTACTACTAGGCTCGGGGACTAAGTGGGCATACTTCACCTTGCGGCGAATGTGTTTATTTAGACGACCCCTATGCTTTGACTAATTGTAAGGATTACTATCGTGCTCGGGAACTGTCCCGACCACTGCTCGGAGATCGTTCTCCTCGGCTACATGTGATTTGTACTCACATATAGTTGAGAGACATTTATTTAGACCTTGCTACAAGGCTCATACTTCGCCTTCCAGCAAGCCCAGGGACTACATCGGTACGATGCACCTGCCGGTGCATCTCGTATCGCCTATACGACGATTGGTTTCTCAATTTAACTAGGAATTCTTTTTAGACCCTGGCACCATGTGCCTACATCACCTACTACCAGGCTTGGGGACTAAGTGGGCACACTTCACCTTATAGTGAATGTGTTTATTTTTTGACCCCTACGCCTCTGATGATCAAAGATGCTACGTTTCAAGATTCACTTACATTTCTTTTTAGAAATACAAGTGGGCACACTTCCTAGGACGGAAATCTTTTTTTTCTTCTTAAGAGCACCATACATTCTTCGGACAACCTATTTCTCCGGCGACAACGGTGGTCGGAGATGTCAAGAACTCAAGCCTCACTGTTCGGAGAAGGTTAAAATGGCATGTCACATCAGAATACATGGCACTCGGGGACTAGCTGTGGGGATATTAACCCCTATACCCTTACAACTAAGCTTGGGCCGGCCCGGATCAGTGGGTCTGGTCCACCAGAAGACGACGCGTGGCCCGGCCAACCTGTTCGGAGTCCCGCGCAAGGAGTCAAAACAGATTTGGCGATCAAGCAAGATCTTGGTCGGTTAGAATAGGAATCCTTATCCGGCCACCTATGGCAATTGTAACTGACTAGGATTAGTTTCTAGATCTGTAACCCTGCCCCCCTGACTATATAAGGCGGGCAGGGGACCCCTCTAAAAAACATCTCTCATTGACATACAGCAATACAATCAGACGCAGGACGTAGGTATTACGCCTTCTTGGCAGCCAAACCTAGATAAAACCTCGTGTCTGTCTTGCGTCACCGTCTTATTTGTAGCTTGCGCGTCTGTCTACCGACAATCTACTACCTTGGGCATACCCCTAGGTAGACTACCGACCATATTTCATCGACAGTCATGGTGTAGCTTGCTAGAGGAGAGCCCCTCTCCCTAGAATACCTCATCTGGAGCATCCCGATAGTGCTCCCTTTCAGTATTCACAACACCGTAGAGAACGTTGGCCACCTTGTGGCGCAACGTGTGCCTCCATTCCCCATGAACAATGAGTTCATAGGGATGACCGAATATGTCGCGGAGCCTTTCCATGACCTCCTTGTGGAAGAAACGGAGTTGCCCTCCACCTCTGACTCCAGCAGGGAGAGCCATCACCCCTCTCATGAATGTTTTATGGTAGGTACCCCCAAGGGACACGTCGAAAGCATCCATGAGGAGGAGGCTACCCCAATGAACGACCTCGATGATGAGGTCAAGGGGGATACAAGGGCTCCACCCCGCTTGTGGATGGAGCAGCTAAAGGCCTGGCACTAAGAGCTTGAGGAAGCACGACTCCAGCTCGAGCAAGAACGCGCGGAGCTCGATCGAGAGATTGAACGCCATGGACACGGTGGGCGCATGTGCCATGTCCCGTGATGTAACCAGAGGATCATCGAGGATGATGAAGCCCTCCAACACTTCGCCTAGGCAAGCCAGAACATGGCTGCTACGGTGGCCTTGCTCCATGGGCTTCTAGGGCCCGCGATGCCTGAGGATCATTGGGCCTATCACGACATTCGCACGCTACTTGAGCGTGCGGTGGCGCAGCAAGCCAAAACCTCATTGTCTCGACTATGCGAGCTCGATGCCAGCCAGCACATGCCCTTGGAGCAACTCGACAAGGATGCATTAGTCCACCAAGCATCGCAAGGCGGTAGGCTACGCACCATGGTCTCGGCGCATGAGCATCTCGGCCACAACCGTGACGCATGTGACACCCTCGATGCCCATAGGCGTACCCGTGGTGATGCGGGGTAGGGAGCTAGCCATGGCTACCACCCTCATCGTGGCAGACACTATGATAGTGATGAGGATCGAAGCTTGAGCCTCGGCTTGCCAAGACCTCAGGCCTTCGGTCGACACATCCTCAACGCTGCCTTCCCACCACGGCACCGACCACCAACCAACATCTCGAAATACTCTGGGGAAACAAACCCCGGACTATGGCCCAAGGATTATCAGCTTGCTTGCCAAGCTGGTGGAGTGGATAATGATGACTTCATTATCTGCAACCTTCCATTGTTCCTAGCCGACTCGGCACGAACATGGTTGGAACATCTTCCGCCCAACAGAATCCAAAGTTAGGCGGACCTAAAAGAGATCTTCGTGGGAAACTTCTAGGGCACGTACAAGCATCCTAGGAACCCATGGGATCTCAAAAACTACCGATAGAAGGTTTGAGAAACCATATATGGGTACATCCAGCGCTTCTCCCGGTAGTGCAACGAGCTGTCTAACGTTACCGATGCCGACATTATAGGAGCTTTCCTGTCTAGGACCACCTATGAGTCCCTAGTTCACAAACTAGGACGTAAGGGCCCGCGAACCACTAAGGAGCTCCTTGACATTGCCACCCACCATGCCTCAAGCGAGGAGGTGGTAGGAGTGATCTTCGACCGCATCAAAGGCAAAGCGAAGCGAGACAAGGATGTCGACGAAGGCGCCTCCAACCACCCCACCAAGAAGAAGAACAAGCACTGGCGTGAGGGCTCGCTCATGACTACTGCCAACCGCAAGGGGGTGGAAGCCCACGGAGGGTACCCCAGACCACTTTGAGAAGCTACTTGAAGGGCCATGCCCAAACCATTCCTTCCCTGTCAAGCATCTATACAAGGATTGTAGTCTCATGAAGCGGTTCTTGTCCAGAGGCTTCAACAAGGGGGAGCATGGGAAGGACCCTAAGCCGACCGCGGATGATGCCAAGGGGATGGATAGTGGCTTTCCGATGCCAGATGGCTGCCTCATGATCTATGGAGGGTCAGCGGCCTATGACTCCAAGTGTCGCAAGAAGCTCGAGCGCCGCAAGGTCTATACGGTCGAACGGACCGTGCCTATCTTCCTCTGGTGGTCAGAGTCTGCCATAAACTTTGATTAGACCAACCACCAAGAGAGCATCCCATAACCAAAAAGGTATCTGCTCATGGTCGACCCGATCATCGGCACGAAGCAGCTCACCAAGGTACTGATGGATGGAGGCTGCGGCCTCAACATCATGTACGCCGAAATGCTTGACGCCATGGGCATCGGCCAATCGCGCCTCTGACCGACTGGAGCACCTTTCCACAGCATCGTGATAGGAAAGCAGGCCATGCCACTTGGATAGATCAATCTACCCATCACCTTTGGGGATCCATCCAATTATAGGATGGAGACCCTCACCTTCGAGGTGGTCGGGTTCCATGGAACCTACCACTCCATCCTAGGACGTCTATGCTACACGAAGTTCATGGCTGTCCTTAACTACACGTATCTAAAGCTGAAGATGCTAGGACCATGCGGGGTCATCACCATCGGCACCTCCTTCTAGCGTGCCTACAAATGCGAGGTCGAGTGCTGCGATCACACCGCGGCAATCGTCGCCTCCAAGGAACTTGCGACCATCAGGAAGGAGGTCGCCAAAGAAGCACCCGACCCTAAGCGGTCACCCGGGTCTTTCGAGCCAGTGGAGGGCGCCAAGGAAGTCCTCATAGACCCCAGCGGCTCCAAGGGCGAAGTGGTGCGCATTGGCATCACACTTTCCTCTGAATAGGAAAGTGCGCTCATTGGCTTCCTTCGCGCCAACAGAGACATCTTTGCGTGGACACCCACGGACATGCCGAGCATTTCGAGAGAAGTCGCCAAGCATGCCTTGGAGATCAGGCCAGGCTCCAAGCCAGTGAAGCAGCGCCTATGTCGCTTCGATGAGGGGAAACACATGGCCATCGGCGAGGAGATCATGAAGCTATTGGCGACAGAGTTCATTAGGGAAGTATACCTCCTAGAGTGGTTAGCCAATCCCATCCTTGTACAAAAGAAGAATAGGAAATGGAGAATGTGTGTTGACTACATGGGTCTCAACAAAGCATTCCAAAGGATCTATTTCCTTTGCCAGGCATAGACCAAGTAGTCGACTCTACCTTAGGGTGTGAAACCCTTTGCTTCCATGATGCGTACTTCGAGTACCATCAAATCACGATGAAAGAGTCTGACTAGCTCACAACATCTTTCATCACCCCATTCAAATCATTTTGCTATGTCACAATGTCGTTCAGTCTAAAGAACACAGGGGCTACGTACCAGCGTTGTATGCTCAAGTGTTTTGGAGACCTCATTGGGCGAATGTTGAGGCCTACGTGGATGACATCGTGGTCAAGTCCAAATGGGCTGACCAGGTCATAGCTGACCTTGAGCAGACCTTCGCAAAACTCTGAGCGAATGGCATTAAGCTCAACCCCGAGAAGTGCATTTTTGGGGTCCCAAGGGGTATGCTGCTTGGTTTCATCATCTCCAAGCATGGCATCGAAGCCAACCCAGAGAAGATCCCGATCATCACAAGGATGGGCCCGATTTAGAATATGAACGGGGTACATCGAGTTATAGGGTGCCTCGCCACTCTCAACCGCTTCATCTTGCGCCTCGGCGAACGAGGTCTCCCCTCTATCGGCATCTGAAGAAGGCCGACCATTTTGAATGGACGCCCGAGGCCCAGGAGGCGCTTGACATGGTCAAACAGCTCCTGACGAAGGCCCTGATCTTGGTTTCTCCGACCAATGGAGAACCGCTTCTGCTCTACATTACGGCCACCATGCAAGTGGTCAGTGTCGCCCTAGCGGTGGAGCGAGAAGAAGAGGGACACACCCTCAAAGTACAATGCCCCATGTACTTCATTATTGAGGTCCTGTTCGATTCTAGGACTTGCTACCCCAAATCCAGAAGCTCCTGTACGCCGTCCTCATCGCTAAGAGGAAGCTGCACCACTACTTCGAGTCACATCCGGTGACGGTCGTGACATCCTTCCCCCTCGGTGAGGTCATCCAAAACTAGGATGACATGGGAAGAATCACGACGTGGGCACTAGAGTTGATGGGATAGGGCATCTCATATGCCTCCTAGATCGCCATCAAGTCCCAAGTGTTGGCTGATTTCATTGCAGACTGGACCGAGGTCCAAATGTCGCCAGCAGTCGTCGACCAGGAGTATCGGATGATGTACTTCGATGGGTCACTGATGAAGAAAGGCACCGGCGCAGGGCTGGTCTTTGTTTCATCCCTTAGGGTATGTATGAGGTACATGGTTCACATCAATTTCCCCTCCTCCAACAATGTGGCTGAATATGAGGCGCTCATCAATGGCCTATGCATCGCCATAGAGTTGGGTATCCGACGTCTCGACGTCCAGGGCAACTCCCAACTGGTCATGAAGGAGTCAAGTTGCCATGATGCCAAGATGGCTGCATACTATTAGAAGTCCACTAGCTAGAGGACAAGTTTGATGGCCTCGAGCTCAATCACATCCCGAGCTGTCTCAATGAGGTGGCCGATGTGTTGGTGAAGGCAGCGTCCGATAGAGAGCCGGTGCCGACAGGCATCTTCACTAGCGATCAGCATAAACCCTCGGTCTGCTACAAGGAGCTAGAATAAGCCGGTGATGGGCCACCTACCCTAGGCTCGGGGGCTAACCAACCGTCGGCTCCATCCAACCCCAAGGTCACGGACTTGGTAAGTATGCACATGTTCGCTGAAGATGAGCAATTATACATTAGGTTGTATAAACTTGGTAAGTAAAGTGATTTGAATAGGGCTTAAGTTGGAATATGCAAACTACAGCGAACATGTGCATTCCCCGAGCATCCCTGACATTCGTTCATGTGCATCCATGATATTTATCTTGCGCATTCACGCAATAGGTGTGCCGGAGGGAGTGATGTTGCTGGAGTTCGAGGGAGCCAACCAAGAGGAGCCCGAGGTGCAGGAAGCCGACGAAGCAGCCGCCGTGGAGGAGTTGCCCGAGTGCCCTGACCACCAGCCTTCCTTGTTCCTGAAAGGCAAGCCCTGGAGCATATTAAGCCTCCCATGTTTTTACAAATATATTGAGTACCTTTTATTTGTTAATGATGCATTAAGTATAGGAATTGTTTGGAACCAATTGCTGCATTATATATCCCTCCTTGTCTAGATATCGCACTGGAATCCTATTTAAGTTCAGGAATGGGTTAAATGCTTAGCCATGCTTAGTGCGGTAGAAGTCAGGTGATTTCCTGTCACCTGCGAGCATTAGGATGAGGTGGATCATGGTTGGCTATATTTGCTATCGTGGAAAAGAACCATGTGAATAATGAACGGGGTCTTGTGTAGGTTTGAACATAGTGACTCCATCTGAGTCGTTTAAGGACCGATACGTTGTACGTCCTCATGTCATATTGAATGCAGCCTAACACTTAGCTGGTCAGATAAGTCGTTCCGACCACGAAGCCGAGTAGCTCAACTCAGACCGGGATCCGTGGGGGTTGGATGCATTTTGGAGGTAGTAAGGATGTGCGGAGAACCATTGGCATAAGTCCAAGGGGAGTCAGGTGCTTAAAATCCTACACTTCCTGGCAGAGTGGTTCTCTAAAAATGCAGGGCGGCCCGGACCCGCGTCTTTTCTTTTATTTTTCTTCTGAGTTGTACCAAAGGTGACTTGTTTGCGACCCTGACGGGGGAAGCAGGGTTTGTGTTAGGAATACCCCTCCAACTGGATAGGAATCGATTCGAATCGCCGTCTCTCCCGGATAGTGAGAACTTGACTGAGCAGCGGCAATGTAGATTCAATTAATTTAACGATATGGTTAAATGGATGATGATGATAAGGTTGCCACAATGAATACCTGATATGGTTATTAATGTTTGCACCCTAATAAAATGATTGCTTAGTATAGGTGCTAATATAGATGACAGGTTAATGGCTAAAAAGTCACTACTAGTCAGGTTAATAGTTGATCATATTACTTATGCTTTTGCGTAAAAAAGAAAGTGTCAGCCAGATCCACTAAATTAAGCTATGCATAATCCTTGGTGTCATTTGTTTTGGTTTTCGACGGGTAAGTCTAGCTGAGTACATTCCCGTACTCAGGGTTTATTCCCTCTTGTTGCAGATGACCTCCTATATCAGGGATTCTGTAAGTATTGTCTCCACCCGGCGGGTGATGAAGACTAGATCATGGGCATGATCTCTGTTCTCTTATCTGAATGCTTTTGCTGGTTGTGATCAGTGAACCAGTATTTGTATTTGAACTCGGGTGTGTAAGTCAAACTATTTGCTTCCGCATGTTTTACAAGACTTGTTTTGTAATAACGATGACTCTGTGATGATGTAATCTATTTGCGAATGTCTGTGAAATGTTGTAACGTACGAAATGTTATGTTGAATTACTGTGATCTTGGTTGTATGCAAGTTGGTTTGAAATCCTTCGAGATTTCGGTTGACTACCGGGTTTATATGGGCTTAAGTTCGAGAATTTGATCGTTTCGGCGATTGTTTTTGTACTTGTGCTCTTATAAATTGGTCAGTTCTGTGACAGCTGGCATCAGAGCTAGATTCAACATTAAACATGTCTTACGGCTATTGAAAACAAAAGCTTTTGTTGTTAAAATGGTTTTCAAACTTATAGTTATATATAAGTGTTCAAAAATCAAAAATTTTATGGTATACTGGTGATCACATCCCTTATTGCCCACTTAAGGACTTCTAGGTGGCTTATATATAATTACTAACTTGGGGGAATTGATTGTTTCTATTTTGTCATCCATGCGGTGTGATATTGCATGGATGCCATTCGCTTGAATGGTAATGTATGGATCAATTGCTTCTACGCTAAGGTAAGTGTGAGTTGCGAGAGCATGACCGTCCAACCGTCGGTCTAGGGGAGAGCTAGTTGTGGTTACTGGAGTATTTACATGTTGCATACATGTATATATGAAGGTACTTAATTGTGGGTACATTTGTCGGGTAGTTTGGATACCGAAGTATATATATCGGGGGATGTATATATGGAGAGTATCTTAGTTACTACTTGTGATTATTAGCAATATATCTTGTTGGGTTGGGCTGCAATGAAGTTTTCTGCAGGTACGCTAACAACGCATCGGGTAGATTGACTAGTTACCGTTAATTGAGAGAACGTATGTATGCCACTGTATATTCCGCTAAAGCTCAAATTTTCCTAGGTT
Source organism: Miscanthus lutarioriparius (assembly GCA_904845875.1). Lineage (NCBI taxonomy): Eukaryota > Viridiplantae > Streptophyta > Magnoliopsida > Poales > Poaceae > Miscanthus > Miscanthus lutarioriparius. The sequence continues at coordinate 162,109 of CAJGYO010000770.1, read as the reverse complement.
TGTGAGGACGTACGGAACGAGCATGCATCATATTCACTCATGTCATTTATATTGCATTACTCCCTCCCTTATAATTGCTTATCCCAAGTGTAAAGTGCAATCTCTCAGCAAAATAATCCTCTCACGTGAATTGCATCCCTTTTTGATATAGATGGCCGCGCCCGTGTTTCCTACTGGTAGCAGCACCTTTTTGGACCAGTTCGGTACTCCCACCTTGCTCTGGAGGGTGCTTAGTTTAGTTGGGTACCCGGAGGCACCCAGCTACATGTGGAGGCAGGCGGTACAGTTGGGAGATGTACCATGGTACGTCATGACCTTTGTAGTGCCACAAAACCCCACAAGACCGTTGTGGCATGGGTGGAGCATTGAGACTGATGGACGAAGCCCATGGGAAGCAGCTCAGGTTGCTGCCCTTGATGTGCTGATGGATATAGCACAGAGCTTTGGGGATGAGTTAGTGGGTGGACCTGCTTCATCCATTCCCCGAGTGTCTCCTACTGAGGCTGAGTGGACGCAGGACGTTGGTCAGGCCTTGGTTCGAGGCCGTGGCGAACGTGTGCAGAGCGACAACGCTGGAATGAGTGCTATGATGGTAGTCTTGAAGCTTTGTCAAGTCAGGCAAAACACCCTTTCAAGTGCGCTAGATGAAGCTAGCAAGGCAACGGAAGCCCAGCACAAGTTTAGGTTGCATGCCCACAAGTATCGTCGTAGGGCGAATACATGTGGGAGAGCTCAACAAGAAGTTGAGGAGATTCGCGGTATTGCAAATTATCATCTGCAACAGTGGGGTCAAACCGCATGTGAGAGAGACGAGCTTCATAACCAGCTGATGAACCTCACTATTGAGAGAGATGAGGCTGCACAAGAGTTGGATCATGTGACCCGTCATAGAGATGCAGCTTTAGAGTTAGCAGAAGAAAGACGTCGGGGTTGGATTTTGGCTAACCACAACGCCTTTCAAAGGGAGCAAGCCCTACAAGAACAGCTTGAAGAGCTTTAGGTTGAGCACCATTGTAACACCCCAGGTGTTTGTCACCAGTTAAGCAATGGGTTTGAGCTCAAACATGACATGTCAAGTGGTAATCAAGGTGTCAAGATCAAATCTACATGATGGAGCTTCAACTTAAACTTGGGCCACGCACAATTGCTTACATATGGACCCTTGTTAAGATTATGCAAGAGTAATGTTAAACATGCTTATTCCATGTACATTACATCCACATGCATCCATCTAGACCCGTGGAAAAGTTTCATGAAGTTTGGAATCAAAAAGTCACATGAAATGATAAGTCATATCTTTGCATGAATTGCGTTATCAAGTGGATGGAAACCTATGAAGTCAACCAAACTTTGGTACCTTGCTCAAACAACTCTACTTGCACTCATGAACAAATGTTATGAAAGGTTCATGTTGAGCAGTGGCGAGAAAAATGCTCAATGGATCAAAAGGATAATTTAAGCTTCATCGTGATCCTATTTTGGTCAAAGTAGAACAAGTGGTTCTGTACCAGTTATGAGGTTTCACCTTTAACAAAAGTTGTAGTTCATCTTGTGTAGAACAAACTTTGTTTAATGGTCAAGAGTTAGTTTGGCCTCTAACCTAGTCAAATAGAACTCACAAGATTCAATACGGTGTTATTATGGAGCCGAGAATTTGGCTAAGTCCTAACGAGTTTGAACTGCGGGTACCCTATTTTGGAGCTTTATATCTTGCAAACCGAGCTGATCCAGACCTTGATCCTTTAATAAAAGTTGTTCTTTGTTTTGAGTACAACATAGTTTGTTTTTGGAGTATGCCCTAGTTCAGTTTTGTAGATGATGCAAACAGAGGTTACAAGATCGAAATCACTCTTTGTTTGTAGACCTAAGTCTGAAATCTTGAGCATCGACGATGACATTCCGCGTTCTCCAAATTTTGTTAAGCAACTTCAGTTGATCCAAATGTAAAAGTTGGAGCTTACATGATGGGGAAGAACATACAAGAAGATGGCACCAGTTGCATTTCATCTCGACCATCAATTTTGGGTGTTTGCTTGTCACCGCAAATCAACGACACTATCAAGTTTAGTACTAATTATATGCTAATCCAACAGCCTAATGGCCGAGCACTCTTAATCAAAGTCGAAGAGCATTCGAGGACAGCAACTTTTGTATAGGCGCCAAGGTCCGAATCTGCACCGAATATGCCGAAAACGGACTCCAAGTCGGCACACGACAACGCACGCCACGTACTCGATGAAATGACTTCGTGGCGGCCATGCACCGCGAGCGCGCCCCACCATTGCCGAGCTTTCTTTGCCGCACGTGCCAGCGCCCTGCGCTCTTCCCGGTGGACGCCAGAGGCACTCCTCCACTCCCGCTCACTCCCTCCACTTCCCATCGCTCCCCTCTCGCTCTCCTCGCTCCCACGCCGCTGCCCACCATGGCCGGTACCGGGCCAACTCATTGTCGCCCGCGTCCTCGCCGCTCCAAGCCTCCACGGCCGCAGCCCACGTGCACCACCGCCTTTGCCTCGTCGTCTTTGCACCTCGCGCGCTGCTCATCCAAGCCATCGGCCACCGAGCACCATCGCCGCCGAAAGCCGCCGTAAGCGGCGCCGGCCAGGTGTGGCGTGTGTGGCGACCACGAGCCACCTTCGGTAGTGCCGAGACACCCACGGATGTGTGAGCCAGGCGCAGCTGCAACACCATCCCCGCCGCCACCGAGCCTCCTTGGCCGGCACACAGCAAGTCCGACATTCTCCTCTCATTGTGTTTCATGCGACCAGGGGCCTCGGGCTCAAATTCGACTAAGTAAAGGGGCTTTTCTGCAGAACCATAGACTCAAGTGAATAGTACCTCGAGGACCTATTTGTTTTAAATCGGCTGAAAGTTTAGAAAATCATAGTAATTCATAGGAAATTCGTAAAATAGCAAATGAGGACTTTTTGAAATCCTTGTGAAATTCTCTATGTAGTAGATCTATAATATGGCATGTTTTAGTTTAAAGTTTTAGCTGTAAAATAGATTTATGCAGCTAGGTTTTTAATGCTAGTTGTATTTGTCTTTTTATATCTGTAGTTGTAGGGCTCCAAATGAAGTGAAATTTTTGTGGCATGCTACTCATGTTATGTTTGATGTGTGATAAAAATTTCATGAGTATTGGATGAAGTATGAGTGAGTTATTGGTTTATCTTGCTCTCACATGATTTCTTGCTTTAGCGACTTGTCTTTTTCATAGAGGTTGCTATACATATTCAAATGGAGTGAAATTTGTACAGTAGACTATTGAGAGGATATGTGAGCCACTGTAATTTTAGTATAATTTATTGTATACTTTTGGTATATGTTCATTAAGTCACCTTGTTATCTAAAATAAATTAAGAAATGCATTAAAAGAATTTATTTGGTCATGGACACTAGGTTTTATGGTGTTATTTAGTCATGTGTGACATGTTGGTAAAGTTGGTTTTGCCTAATTATGTGTTTGCAACATAAGTTAATATTTATTTTCTTGCAAATGTGGTTTCTGGACATATCTGGGAACTTAGCAAAGTTCTTCATGATAATATGTTTTGTTGTGAAACTTGTTTATATAAAAGTTGTAGATAATTCATGTATCTAGCTACTGTTAAAATTTGGTGTCATTTGGCCAAGTAGTTTAAGAGTTACAACTGTTTAAAGTTAGAGTACAGGATTTGTTGCTCTCTGTTTTGTATGAACCAGTTTCTGTAAAGGTATAATTTCGACCTACTTAACATGGGAATCATGCTGTGATGGTTATATATGAAATGTAGATAATTTCATAAGCTTTCTAAAATGTCTTCTTTCAAGTCATTTGGATTTGTGTAACTCCAGTTATAGCTAAATCTTATAGCTGCTGTTTGCATGTCCAGAAATTGACAGATTCCAATTATAGTTGTTTGCTTGTATATTGCTAAGTGTGGCTTTGTTGATGATCAAGTTATGATACTTGTGACCTTGTTAAACTTGTGTCATGCTTGATGTGCTTACTCTCTATAGTTAGTTGTGTGATGTTAGTTAAATAGCTATTGGTGTCTATGTCTTGCATAATCTTGTGTTTGTCTTAAATGCTTATGTGTGATGCATCTTGTGTTACCATTCATCACATTCATACACATGCATCTTGCATCTCATTTAGGTACGCTAGATGCACCACGTGAAGGATGAGATGTTGGAGCCAAACCTGGAGACGGCGTTTGATGGACCTATCCCGAAGGTGGAAGGACCGGACAAGTGCTTGGACCTGAGATGTCACCAAGACGGTGCAAGCTAACTGAACTGACTTGTGTCGGATCCCAGGCAAGCCCCGAGCATTCTAAGTCTCCCATGTTTTTACAAATATCTTGAGTATCTTTTATTGTTGATGATGCATTAAGTATAGGAATTGGTTGGAACCAATTGTTGCATTATATCCTTACCTTGTCCGGATAAAATCTGTGAATCCTAATTAAGTGTAGGATCGAATGATGCTTAGCTATGCATAGACCGGTAGAAGTCGGGTGATTTCACCACTGCGAGATGTAGGATGAGCTCGGTCACGGTTGGCTAAAATGGCTATCATGAAAAAGAACCATGTGTTAATAATGAAAGTAGACCGGACGGGATGATGGTAGTGCAGACAACAAGGCATGGAGGTCTTGGGTGTGAATCTATCCCGTCGTGTAATGCGTTTAAGGACCGATCTGTTGTGACGTCCTCATGTCATGTTGAACGCACCCTAACACTTAGCTGGCGGATAAGTCGTTCCGACCGCCGAAGCCGAGTAGCTCAACTCGGGCGGGAACCGTGGGGGTTGGATGCATTACGGAGGTAGTAAGGATGTGCGGAGAGCCATTGGCATAAGTCCAAGGGGAGTCGGGGTTTAAGATCCTGCACTTCTGGGCAGAGAGTGGTTCTCTGAGAATGCAGTGGCCCGGACCAAGGCTCTTTTCTTTACTTTTCTCCCGAGTTGTACCAAAGGTGACTTGTTTGCGACCTGACGGGGAAGCGGGGTTTGTGTTAGGAATACCCTCCACCTGGATAGGAATCGATTGAATCGCCGTCTCTCCCGGATAGTGAGAACTTGGTGAAAGCAACAACGTAGATTCACTAAATTTAAAGATATGGTTAAATGATGATGATGATGATGATGATAATGACAATGAGCCATGAAATACCTGATATGGTTATTATTGTTTGCAACTTAATCAAGTGATTGATTAGTACAGGTGCTAATATAGATGGTAGGTAATGGCTAAAAGTCACTTTGCTAGTGCAGTGAATAATGCTAATGGTTACTCAAGCTTTTATGCAAAAAGGTTGTCGGCCAGATCCACTAAATTAAGCTATGCATGATCCTTGGTGTCATTTGTTTTGGTTTTCGACGGGTAAGTCCGGCATTTGAGTACATTCAGTACTCGGGTTTATCCCACCATGTTGCGGTGGAGTTCTCGGCTGTTGAAGATGGTGGCTAACCGCCAGATGGGCTCGGTGATTCTATAGTTACTTCTCATCTATATGCTTTTGTCCGGATGATGTCACTTATGCTAGCAATATATTTGGAACTTATATTAATGTAATCATTTGAAAGCTATGTTGTTTTCACTAAGCGGTTTTGAAACCCAAACTTGTACTTTTATTAATGAACCCATATGTAATATTATTTCCGCGCAACCCCTGTGTATGTGATGTGTATTTGCTTAATCACGCGATCTTGGTTGTGATGTTGATTTACCGAGGTCTTTCGGGATACTCGGCGGACTACCGGGTTTATATAAGTGAAAGTATGTGTGTGTCAACGTGTTAGCGGGACAAACAGTACTGATCTTGTATAAATTGGGCGGTTCACATTACGGTGGCATCGAGCAAGATTAAGCATAATACTGTCATGTGCATTGTTTTAAAAACAAAGTTTTGGTTTTAAAAAGCCTATTTTAACTAAAACTTTAGCTACAGGCAAATTTGTCCAAACTAATTTACAAAAATATGCTAGCGACATCCTCTTTTATGCCCAGTTAAGGACTATTAGGTGGCTATCTAAGTACTAACATGGGGTTTTTACTTTCGTCATCCATACGGCGTGTTATTGTATGGATGCCATTAAGCTGAATGGTAATATATGGATCAATTGTCTCTACGCTCGGGTAAGTGTGAGTTGTGAGAGCATGACCGTCCAACCTGTCGGTCTAGGGAGAGTTAGTGTAGTTCTTGGAATATTTACATGTTACACCCATGTATATATGAAGGTACTTAATTATGGGTATATTTATCGGGTAGCTATGGATATCGAAGTATATACATCTGGGGATGTATATATGGAGAGTATCTTAGTTTACTGCTTTCATTGTGTGCTTATTTATATCTTGTGGGATGGGCTGCAATGAATTTGCCTGCAGGTATGCTAACCACGAATGCGTAGATTGAATGTAGCTGACGACTAGCTATATATCGAGAGAGTACGTGTTTTGCCACCGACATAGAACGTGATTGCCACCTTAGGCTGGCAATTTTGTGAGGACGAATAGGACGAGCATGCATCACGATTGTGCTTGTGCATAAATATGTTTCCCTCACCTTGTTCTAATACTAAGTAACTTGTGATCAATGTGATGTTGCTATCTTCCCTGTGTGAAGCTAGACAAAATGCCTTGTTCCATGTTGCTTGAATAGGAAGTTCTTGAGAAAAGTGTGTGCTTAGCCTTGCTAGAAATAATTGTGGTTACATGTTTAGACCTATAAATGTCCTCTAGTTTAGCCAAGTGGTGGGTATGTTGTTCTTACAAGCTTTTGCAAATGCTTTAGGCCTCACTTAAGTACTTGGGATTCTTATGACTAAAATTAATTTATTGTTGGTCTAAGGTAACAATGTTTAGAGCTGCTAGAATAACATGTTTGTGTGCTCTCTTGTTAAGTAGAACAAAGGCAAGTTTTGTTTTGCTTGTGGGACGTTGGCTGCTAGAACAATTTCTGTAGTAGTGATGTTTTCGTGGTCATAACGGTGTTTTCTATAGTTATGGAGAATACCAAAGTCGTAGCTAACTTTCGTATCTTGCTTGTCCAAAATTTCATGACCCCAGGCCTTATGGGTTAAGAGTTATGAATTTGAGAAGTTTGTTGTCGGGTTTTGCTTATGTTCTGAACAGATCTTAATATTTGGTTTGTTTTACCTGTGTGCATATAAATTATTTCTTGGAAATAGTAGAAGAAGGATAGTACTTTTTCTAAGCTTTCCAAAATGTCTAATAGCACTGCTTTTGGTGATCTAAATCTCCAGTTATGAGCTTGCAAAATGGAATGACAGAATCTGTCCAAATCTGGGCGAGATGTCTTCTTTGTCTTGTTTGGTCTTGTTAGCTGTAGGATCATCTTCATATGATAATAAGAAAGTTATAGACAAATTAATAAGCTTTACCTAAAGTCTAGGATCACCTTTGTTTGATGCCTACAACTTCAGTTATGCTTGAAACCATGCCCTCACTGTCTTTGTTGTTCAGTTTTCTGTGCATATACTAAGTGGATTCTTTAGCTTGCTTTGGTTTTGGGCCAAGCTTGTAGTTAAATCTTGTATGGTAAATGCTTGTTATCTAATTAGTGCCATAATTGTCACCTCGTTTGTCCTCGGTAAGCATACGAGTGTCAAATAGCTTTATCTTAGAACAACGCTCAAGTTACGTAATCGCATTGTAGTTGTCGCCTCCAAATAGATTCTCTCTTAGGAACTGAGCTTTGTACATGTGGTTGCTAGCGTTGAATGTTGCGCTACGAAGACTTTATCTATGCCTTTGATTGACCTTAGGCCCAAGCTTAGTTCCCTTGAATGCTTGCATGTGTCGTGGTTGTTTCGCTCCTATGTGGGAGGACCCTGCTCAAAAATCCTTATCGGACCTCATTGCTCCTTCTCCTACAGCTGATCTAGTGCAACGTTAATCGCTATCCTTACACAGCTTTGGAACCTTTTCCTCGCAGATCATGTCATTGCTTTATCAACTGAGTCCCTAGTCAGTGCCATGGCTCTGTCCCTCGAATCTCGTGTATTTGTCTCCAACTCTTTCAAGTCTCTGGATGTTTATCAGTCTTGATCTCATGTTGCTACTCGACAAGACCAAACCTCATGTTAATCTTTATCTGGTAATCACTTTGGTGGACACGAGGCGTATATGGAAATTAGGCAAGAAGTCCCCTGCTCAGTTGTCTTTGGCAAATAAGCTATGTTCTCTTGCGCTGTGTTTTGATCTTTAGATCGCCTCCTTGTTGATTCCTAACCTTGTGACTATCCTTGTTGCTATTCCTCTTTTACATAATGCTTGTTCTTACAATCTAATTGGTGCCACTGGAAATTTCACTTTGGTTGTATGTCCAGTAATGGTGCCACGATTAGCGATCTACGGTGCCGCGACGGAACCTAGGGCCTCCTTGTGGGCGGCCGACGCATGGTTGTGCTGCTGGGTGCGCGCTGGTGTCGAGGTTTCTAGTCATGATCCATTGCAGAACTGTACCGATGTGTTATTTTCACGTGAGCTCTTCCTTGATTATCTCTCCATATCTTATCGAAGATCGCTATATCAGACCGAGAGTAGTAGAGCTTCCTTTTGAAGTCACAAAAAAAAAGGATAACCTTTGAAGAACTGGTCACCGACATAAACATTAACAGACTACAAGAGGTGGTAGACAAATGACTCCACTTGGTTGTCCCACCAGTATTGATGTCCGTCACCTAGTGAACAACTTATGTCATCATTTTTGGATCAGAAGGGCACACAACACTTAATGTTGGAAAAGTTGTTAGTCAGATAAGAATCGAACGTAACATTATGATTATGACCTGGCTATCCAAGTCTTGATTATTATGTGCATGACTGATCGCACAGTCGAGATCAACAATCTCTAGTGTGACCCCTTGTCTGCTGACTTCGATGGCGACCATCTGTTATGCGTCAATCACAACTATTGTTGGCAAGAGTGCAGATTTAGAACTTTTAGTGTTGAGAGACAACTGATTAGTTACTAGTCGGAAGCTTAACCACCAGCTAGGTGACAACTTTTTGCTAATTATGAAGGCTATGTCTCACAGAGCAATGTTAAGCTAAGGAACAGCAAGCCGTTAGCAATGCAACTCTTCGCCTTGTTTTCCAAAACTCAATGCTATCAAGTCAATTCCATCTTGGACAATCACACAGATAGTACAAGACGTTGTATCGGCTATGTAGGAGTAAGCAAAAACACATCCCTAGTTTCGATCAGCATCATTGTGCCCTAGGTACCACAAACATATTTGTTCAAGACTCTATTGGATGAAGTGCCAGAGAATATTCAGAAATGGTTCCTTATCCATATAGGGATGCCCTCCATGTGGAGTAATGCTTCGCACCCTGTGAAAATAGCCCATAAGTCCAATGCTTGTGCATCGTCAAGTTGGTGTCTAGATCGACGGCGGAAATTGTTACCTAAGAAACATGTCAGGAAGACTATAGCCTCCATCTTTAGCTAGAGAAAGGCTGTTGCTACTATGAGAAAGATTATAGAGTGCAAAACACACACCTCAATGTGTGAAGCAAAGAAAAGAAAGAACACGAAATCTGTCCAGATTTTGTGGCACTACACCGGTTATCTTCAAGCCGGCGATTAATGACTCAAACGAAGTTGGATTGACCCCAAACTTGGTGATCTCATTCATTGCTTAGGACCCTTCAATGTCTTAAGTTGGTTTGAGTATTGGTTGAGTAAAACATCGGATTTGAGAGATATCTTGTCGGCTTGGTTTGCTGCTATTTCAGAACAGAGCAGTTTTGGTAGATGAATTGTTTGGATGGTCAAACGGTGTACGGTTGAGTTGAATTTTGGTGAGTGGTTAGGAGACTCATGGATCTATGTTTCTACCAAAATTCATCCACAATGGAGTACTAGTTTGTGAAATATGAACAGAAAACCGAAGAGTACGGAATCTGTAATTTCTTTGTGACTGCGATCATCCTTCGCATTTGAAAGTTGTGTTTGCAATTGATGCCGAGGTATGTAACGCGGTCAAGAATTGTTGCTAGATAATCCTTTAGATGCCCTAAAGAAGACTCCTTGGACCCCTTTGTACCTTGTTCTTGGCCTCTTCTATCAACAATGTTCGAGCAATCAAGGTGTTCTACGAGTCAATTTGTACCCTTGCAACTCAAAAGCAATTTGAAAGGTGTCAAACAACAGATTTCAAAATTGTAAATTGGAGATATTGACTGACATTAGAAATGAAGCCCCAATGTCAAAAGTAGTTCCACAAAAGATAGTTTTGATATAGTGCAAGTCAACTCAACGTACTGAGCAACTACACCATGAAGGAGAATCATACTCAAAATGCTTGGTAGGGAACTATTTCCCTAGTTTGAGGAAATACTTGCAACTTTTATTGTACTCTAGGTCTCGCTATCCATCATCCTTTGCAATGTTTACCAATGCTGCCTTGTCATTTGGTGTCTTCCATGTGTTTTACCCAAGGGGTTGCATCAGATACAACTCAGATAACTGTTGCCGTTTGGATACGAGAATTCCCTAAGGAATGATCATCGAAAATGCTGAGTCAACAGAGTCAGCTATCACATTCACCGCTCACTCAACTGGCTCAGGTAATACAGTATTGTTATCAGAGAAAGAGCACTGCACACATGAATCATTATGTAGCTTTCCATCAGTTGACATATGAGTGAGTGCACCGCTACAACCAGTTTGGATATTGGTTAACTAGCTTCTCATACCCTCAAAAGATGTTTACCCCATCTATGATCACATCCTTTATGAGAAGTTGTGCTCAAGCCACTTTAGTAGAGAACTGCTTTTCAAACCTTGGGAGCAAATATAGCACCGTTGCAAGGAATATCCGTCAACCGACTGCAATCTAGTGCAAAGTCCATAGGTCTATGCCATATCCACTAGGGAAGTAGATGTTACAAGTATTTAGTCTACGCTTGTATCACTCTTCGTACATCGTGGACGAAGTACGCAGGACAGTGCTATCTTGGATTCCTTCCAATGTAACAATGCTTTATGGACGCCAACGAAAGAAATTCTTCAGACAACAACTTACGACAAAGAGCAAGTATCAGAAAGTGTCGTGACCAAATTAGTCTCTCTGATACTCCAAAGTTAAATAGCCTAATGCTATCACTGACGTTGGAAACTGGATGACAAGTTTTTCTTCCCTTAAAAGTCTTTACTTTTGAATCTCGGGACGCGATTCCTTTAAGGGGGAGGGCTGTAACACCCAGTGTGTTTGTCACCGATTAAGCAATGGGTTTGAGCTCAAACATGACATGTCAAGTAGTAATCAAGGTGTCAAGATCAAATCTACATGATGGAGCTTCAACTTAAACTTGGGCCACGCACAATTGCTTACATATGGACCCTTGTTAAGATTATGCAAGAGTAATGTTAAACATGCTTATTCCATGTACATTACATCCACATGCATCCATCTAGACCCGTGGAAAAGTTTCATGAAGTTTGGAATCAAAAGTCACATGAAATGATAAGTCATATCTTTGCATGAATTATGTTATCAAGTGGATGGAAACCTATGAAGTCAACCAAACTTTGGTACCTTGCTCAAACAACTCTACTTGCACTCATGAACAAATGTTATGAAAGGTTCATGTTGAGCGGTGTGAAAATGCTCAATGGATCAAAAGGATAATTTAAGCTTCATCGTGATCCTATTTTGGTCAAAGTAGAACAGTGGGTTCTGTACCAGTTATGAGGTTTCACCTTTAACAAAAGTTGTAGTTCATCTTGTGTAGAACAAACTTTGTTTAATGGTCAAGAGTTAGTTTGGCCTCTAACCTAGTCAAATAGAACTCACAAGATTCAATACAGTGTTATTATGGAGCCCAGAATTTGGCTAAGTCCTAACGAGTTTGAACTGCGGGTACCCTATTTTGGAGCTTTATATCTTGCAAACCGAGCTGATCCAGACCTTGATCCTTTAATAAAAGTTGTTCTTTGTTTTGAGTACAACATAGTTTGTTTTTGGAGTATGCCCTAGTTCAGTTTGTAGATGATGCAAACAGAGGTTACAAGATCGAAACTCTTGCTTTGTTTGTAGACCTAAGTCTGAAATCTTGAGCATCGACGATGACATTCCGCGTTCTCCAAATTTTGTTAAGCAACTTCAGTTGATCCAAATGTAAAAGTTGGAGCTTACATGATGGGGAAGAACATACAAGAAGATGGCACCAGTTGCATTTCATCTCGACCATCAATTTTGGGTGTTTGCTTGTCACTTTGTCAAATCACCGACACTATCAAGTTTAGTACTAATTATATGCTAATCCAACAGCCTAATGGCGAGCACCCTTAATCAAAGTCGAAGAGCATTCGAGGACAGCAACTTTTGTATAGGCGCCAAGGTCCGAATCTGCACCGAATATGCCGAAAATGGACTCCAAGTCGGGCATGACGAACGCACGCCACGTACTCGATGAAATGACTTCGTGGCGGCCATGCACCGAGCGCGCCCACCATTGCCGAAGCTTTGCCCGCGTGCACCAGCGCCCTAAGCTCTTCCCGGTGGACGCCAGAGGCACTCCCTCCACTCCCGCTCCTCCCTCCACTTCCCATCGCTCCCTCTCGCGCTCTCCTCGCTCCCCGCCGCCGCCATCCACCATGGCCGGTGGCCAACTCATTGTCGCCGCATCCTCGCCGCTCAAGCCTCCACGGCCGCAGCCCACGTGCACCACCGCCTTTGCCTCGTCGTCTTTGCACCTCGCGCGCAGACGCTCATCCAAGCCATCGGCCACCGGAGCACCATCGCCGATGGCCGTGGCGGCAAGCGCCACGCCGCCGCTGCGCGTGTTGCCGACCCACGAGCCACCTTCGGCCGTGCCGAGGACACCCACGGAGCCAGCGAGCCGCGCCAGCTGCAACACCCATCCCCGCCGCCACCACCGAGCCTCCTTCGGCCGGCAACAGCAAGTCCGACATTCTCCTCTGCTGTGTTCTGCGACCAGGGGCCTCGGGCTCAAATTCGACTAAGTAAAGGGGCTTTTCTGCAGAACCATAGACTCAAGTGAATAGTACCTCGAGGACCTATTTGTTTTAAATCGGCTGAAAGTTTAGAAAATCATAGTAATTCATAGGAAATTCGTAAAATAGCAAATGAGGACTTTTTGGAATCCTTGTGAAATTCTCTATGTAGTAGATCTATAATATGGCATGTTTTAGTTTAAAGTTTTAGCTGTAAAAATAGATTTATGCAGCTAGGTTTTTAATGCTAGTTGTATTTGTCTTTTTTATATCTGTAGTTGTAGGGCTCCAAATGAAGTGAAATTTTTGTGGCATGCTACTCATGTTATGTTTGATGTGTGATAAAAATTTCATGAGTATTGGATGAAGTATGAGTGAGTTATTGGTTTATCTTGCTCTCACATGATTTCTTGCTTTAGCGACTTGTCTTTTTCATAGAGGTTGCTATACATATTCAAATGGAGTGAAATTTGTACAGTAGACTATTGAGAGGATATGTGAGCCACTGTAATTTTAGTATAATTTATTGTATACTTTTGGTATATGTTCATTAAGTCACCTTGTTATCTAAAATAAATTAAGAAATGCATTAAAAGAATTTATTTGGTCATGGACACTAGGTTTTATGGTGTTATTTAGTCATGTGTGACATGTTGGTAAAGTTGGTTTTGCCTAATTATGTGTTTGCAACATAAGTTAATATTTATTTTCTTGCAAATGTGGTTTCTGGACATATCTGGGAACTTAGCAAAGTTCTTCATGATAATATGCTTTGTTGTGAAACTTGTTTATATAAAAGTTGTAGATAATTCATGTATCTAGCTACTGTTAAAATTTGGTGTCATTTGGCCAAGTAGTTTAAGAGTTACAACTGTTTAAAGTTAGAGTACAGGATTTGTTGCTCTCTGTTTTGTATGAACCAGTTTCTGTAAAGGTATAATTTCGACCTACTTAACATGGGAATCATGCTGTGATGGTTATATATGAAATGTAGATAATTTCATAAGCTTTCTAAAATGTCTTCTTTCAAGTCATTTGGATTTGTGTAACTCCAGTTATAGCTAAATCTTATAGCTGCTGTTTGCATGTCCAGAAATTGACAGATTCCAATTATAGTTGTTTGCTTGTATATTGCTAAGTGTGGCTTTGTTGATGATCAAGTTATGATACTTGTGACCTTGTTAAACTTGTGTCATGCTTGATGTGCTTACTCTCTATAGTTAGTTGTGTGATGTTAGTTAAATAGCTATTGGTGTCTATGTCTTGCATAATCTTGTGTTTGTCTTAAATGCTTATGTGTGATGCATCTTGTGTTACCATTCATCACATTCATACACATGCATCTTGCATCTCATTTAGGTACGCTAGATGCACCACGTGAAGGATGAGATGTTGGAGCCAAACCTGGAGACGGCGTTTGATGGACCTATCCCGAAGGTGGAAGGACCGGACAAGTGCTTGGACCTGAGATGTCACCAAGACGGTGCAAGCTAACTGAACTGACTTGTGTCGGATCCCAGGCAAGCCCCGGAGCATTCTAAGTCTCCCATGTTTTTACAAATATCTTGAGTATCTTTTATTGTTGATGATGCATTAAGTATAGGAATTGGTTGGAACCAATTGTTGCATTATATCCTTACCTTGTCCAGATAAAATCCTGTGAATCCTAATTAAGTGTAGGATCGAATGATGCTTAGCTATGCATAGACCGGTAGAAGTCGGGTGATTTCCTGTCACCTGCGAGATGTAGGATGAGCTCTGGTCACGGTTGGCTAAAATGGCTATCATGAAAAAGAACCATGTGTTAATAATGAAAGTAGACCGGACGGGATGATGGTAGTGCGACAACAAGGCATGGAGGTCTTGGGTGTGAATCTATCCCGTCAGTGTCGTTTAAGGACCGATCTGTTGACGTCCTCATGTCATGTTGAACGCAGACCTAACACTTAGCTGGCGGATAAGTCGTTCACCCCATGAAGCCGAGTAGCTCAACTCGGCCGGGAACCGTGGGGGTTGGATGCATTCTGGAGGTAGTAAGGATGTGCGGAGAGCCATTGGCATAAGTCCAAGGGGAGTCGGGGTTTAAGATCCTGCACTTCTGGCGAGTGGTTCTCTGAGAATGCGGTGCGGCGGACCCGCGTCTTTTCTTTTTACTTTTCTCTGAGTTGTACCAAAGGTGACTTGTTTGCGACCACGACGGGGAAGCGGGGTTTGTGTTAGGAATACCCTCCAAATGGATAGGAATCGATTGAATCGCCGTCTCTCCCGGATAGTGAGAACTTGACTGAGTAGCGGCAACGTAGATTCACTAAATTTAAAGATATGGTTAAATGATGATGATGATGATGATGATAATGACAATGAGCCATGAAATACCTGATATGGTTATTATTGTTTGCAACTTAATCAAGTGATTGATTAGTACAGGTGCTAATATAGATGGTAGGTAATGGCTAAAAGTCACTGCTAGTACAGGTGAATAATGCTAATGGTTACTCAAGCTTTTATGCAAAAAGGTTGTCCAGCCAGATCCACTAAATTAAGCTATGCATGATCCTTGGTGTCATTTGTTTTGGTTTTCGACGGGTAAGTCTGGCTGAGTACATTCGAGTACTCAGGGTTTATCCCACCATGTTGCAGGTGGAGTTCTCGGCCTGTTGAAGATGGTGGCTAACCGCCGGTGGGCTCGGTGATTCTATAGTTACTTCTCATCTATATGCTTTTGTCGGATGATGTCACTTATGCTAGCAATATATTTGGAACTTATATTAATGTAATCATTTGAAAGCTATGTTGTTTTCACTAAGCGGTTTTGAAACCCAAACTTGTACTTTTATTAATGAACCCATATGTAATATTATTTCTGCTGCAACCCTGTGTATGTGATGTGTATTTGCTTAATCACGCGATCTTGGTTGTGATGTTGATTTACCGAGGTCTTTCGGGATACTCGGCGGACTACCGGGTTTATATAAGTGAAAGTATGTGTGTGTCAACGTGTTAGCGGGGACAGCCGTACTTGATCTTGTATAAATTGGGCGGTTCTGTTACAGCCATCAACTACACAACTGTCTGTTTCCTATTCCTCACCCCATAACAAGGTATCCAAATGTGGGTGGACCTCAAGTGATTGAGGCCGATGACGAAGAAGAGGACGTGCAAATGGATGAAAATGCAGTTGAGCCGGCAGATGAAGAGGAAGAGGAAGACCCAGAAGAAGTCCAAGGTGTCTCCGATGTGGATAGCGATCACTTCGATGAGTAGTTCGTTAGCAAGTCTCACTAGTTAAGCTTTTGCAGTCATTGAGGATCAGTTCAAGTCTGCTTTCAGGGGAAATTACATTCCTCCTGGTCTCATGGCGATCAAGCATACAGAGTTCATGAAGCTGACCCAGGGGAACAAGAGCTTGAATGAATACCTGCAAGCTTTCAACAACCTTGCAAGGTATGCTACCGAGTTTGTGGACATCGATGCCAAGAAGATTGCTAGCTTCAAGCGGGGGCTTAGCCCCAAATTGATGAAGACCATGGGAAATTGCAAGTGTGCTCTTTTTAATGAGTTTGTGAGTGATGCCTTATTGCAAGAGAACAACAATGTTGTGTATGCTGCTTCAAAAAGTCGTAAGCGGGCCTATGAGGTGAGTGCCTCACAATCCAAGGCTCTCATCACACCGAGGGCTCCATTCCGTCCTCCAGCATCAGCCGCTAAGTTTTGCCCACCGCTGAAGAAGAATCTCGCCAAGACTAGGTTTCGCAAGGCGTTTATAGTTGCTCTTCCCAAGGGCACTACCAGTCAAGGCAGTTCCAGTGTGCCGCCAAGCAACATGCCATGCTGGAATTGCAACAAGACCGGTCACTGGGCAAGGAAGTGTCCTTACCCTAAGAAGAACAACTACGAAGGTGGCCGTCAGGGGCAGGTGAACCACACTAATATTACTGAGATTCCTTCAGGAGAGGTAGTGACTGCTGGTAAGTTTCTGATTGATCAACACCCCGTAGTTGTACTATTTGATTCGGGTGCTTCGCATTCCTTTATTAGTCCAGCATTTGCATCCAAGTTTATGCAGAAAACATATACTGTTGAGGGTGAGGGTTATTATATTAGGGCTGCTAGTGGTACTATCCCAACCAAGCTGGTAGTTGGGGACATGCAATTTGAGATAGAGGGGCGAAGTTATCGGGTTGATCTGGTAGTTTTACCAGGGCTAGGTATCGATGTGATAATGGGAATGAACTGGATGAGCCGTCATAGAGTGCTTATTGATACATCGACTAGGGTAGTCATGCTCAAAGATCCTGGAAATCAGGAGGGTTTTCTAGTACAGCTACCCAGGGACATCAATCTTTCTTGCACGACCAATGCGGTGCAAGCAAAGTCTCTGGCAGATATTCCTGTCGTGTGTGACTTTCTGGATGTTTTTCCTGATGATTTGCCTGGATTACCCCCAGATCGGGAAGTGGAGTTCAAGATAGAGTTGCTTCCTGGTACAGCGCCCATCTCTAGAAGGCCATATAGAATGCCTCCCAATGAACTAGCCGAACTTAAGACCCAGTTGAATGAACTTCTAAAGAAAGGCCTTATCCGTCCTAGTTCATCTCCGTGGGGGTGCCCAGCTATCTTTGTGAAGAAGAAGGATCAATCCCTACGCATGTGTGTAGATTATAGACCCTTGAATGCAGTTACAATCAAGAATAAGTACCCTCTGCCACGCATAGATATCTTATTTGATCAGTTGTCTAAAGCAAAAGTCTTCTCCAAGATTGATTTGAGATCTGGGTATCATCAAATCAAAATTCAGCCTAAGGATGTCCCAAAAACTGCATTCTCTACAAGATATGGTTTGTATGAGTACCTTATTATGTCTTTTGGATTGACCAATGCCCCGCACATTTTATGTATCTGATGAATTCGGTGTTTATGCCCGAGTTGGACAAATTTGTGGTGGTATTTATTGATGATATCTTGGTCTATTCTGAGAACGAAGAAGACCATGTTGAACATTTGCGAGTGGTTCTCACTAGATTGCGAGAACACCAGTTGTATGCAAAGTTCAGCAAATGTGAATTCTGGCTTCGTGAGGTACCTTTTCTTGGACACATGTTGTCCGATGGTAGAATTATGGTTGATCCCACCAAGGTGCAAGAAGTGTTGAACTGGAAGGCTCCAATCTCGGTGCACGAGGTTCAGAGTTTTCTAGGGTTGGTTGGCTATTATCGTCGCTTCATCCCGAATTTCTCTAAAATAGCCAAGCCTATGACTCGGTTGCTGCAAAAAGACATGAAGTTTGTCTGGACTCCTGAATGTGATGTGGTTTTCCACACCCTGCGAACTCTTCTAACTTCGGCTCCGGTTTTGGCACAACCGGATATCGAGAAACCTTTTGATGTGTTCTGCGATGCATCAGGTATTGGGTTAGGAGGTGTTCTTATGCAAGAGGGTAGAGTCATTGCTTATACCTCTCGCCAACTTTGAAAGCATGAAGTGAATTATCCAACGCATGACTTGGAACTCGCTGCTGTTGTTCATGCTTTGAAGGCCTGGAGACATTATTTGCTTGGCAATGTGTGCAACATCTACACTGATCATAAAAGTCTCAAGTACATCTTCACTCAACCAGAGTTGAATATGCGTCAAAGAAGATGGCTCAAGTTGATCAAGGATTATAACCTCTAAGTGTACTATCACCCTGGCAAGGCAAACGTCGTAGCAGATGCCTTAAGCAGGAAGTCTCATTGCCACTCTTTGATTGAAAGTGACATCCATTTGTCAAAGCTCCTTCATCATGCAGTCCTTCACAACATCACTGTCATTTGTACTCTACAGAGTCGAATTATCGAGCTACAGAAGACAGATCCAGGTGTGTTCCACATCAAGCGCAAGATGAAAGAGCAAGAAACCAAACATTTTTTAGTAGATGAGGATGGCGTGTTATGGTTCAAGGATAGGTTGGTGGTTCCAAAGGATAGAGAGCTTAGAAACCAAATCATATCCGAAGCCCATTCCTCTAAATTATCTATTCATCCTGGTAGTAGCAAAATGTATCAAGATTTGAAGCCTCGATTTTGGTGGACCAAAATGAAGAAAGAGATAGCCGCTTATGTGGCTAGGTGTGACACTTGTTGTCGGGTCAAGGCTATGCACATGAAAGCTAGATTACTTCAGCCACTCTCTATTCCAGGTTGGAAATGGGAGGAGATCAGTATGGATTTTATTGTTGGACTCCCTACTACGCAACGGAATTTTAACTCCATTTGGGTGATTGTAGACCGTCTAACCAAGTCTGCACACTTCATTCCTGTCCGCATAGACTTTCGTCCAATCGACTATGCGGAGTTGTACTTTAATCAGATAGTCTGACTTCATGGGATCCCTCGTACTATTGTCTCGAATAGAGGACCATAGTTCACTGCTCGCTTTTGGGAGCACTTACACAGATTATTAGGAACTAAGCTAGTAAGAAGTTCTGCCTCTCATCCGCAAACCAATGGGCAAACTAAACGGGTGAATCAAATCTTAGAAGATATGTTGAGAGCATGTGTCATCTCGGCTAAGGGCTCATGGGAAAAATGGTTGCCCCTAGCTGAATTCTTGTACAATAATAGTTATCAAGAGAGCATCAAGATGGCACCGTTTGAAGCTTTGTATGGCCGAAAGTGTAGAACCCCGTTAAATTGGGTAAAAGCCGGTGAAAGGAGATATTATGGAATTGATTTTGTTTAAGAAGCTGAAGAACAAGTCCGTACTATCCAAACCCACATGGCCGTAGCTCAAGCTAGGCAGAAAAGTTATAATGATCGACGTAGAAAACCTATTGAGTTCGAAGTTGGAGACTTCGTTTATCTAAAAGTCTCACCCATGAAGAGTGTCCAACGCTTTGGTGTGAAGCGAAAGCTTGCGCCAAGATATGTTGGTCCATTTGAAATCATTGGACAAAGTGGTAAGGTGGCATACAAGATTCAATTACCTCCTAAGATGAGTGCTATATTCAATGTCTTTCATGTATCCCAATTGAAGAAATGTCTTCACGTCCCTGAAGAGAGAGTTCCATTGGGGCATATCGAGTTAAAATCAGATTTGACCTTTGAAGAAAAGCCGGTCCGAGTGATTGACACTCGTGAGCGAGTGACTCGGAGTTGGGTGGTCAAGTTTTACAAAGTCATGTGGAGTAATCAGGGTAGTGAACGCGATGCAACGTGGGAAAGAGAAGATTATTTGAGGGATGGTTATAAGGAATTCTATCAACAATGGTACGCTTTTCAAATCTCGGGATGAGATTTTTATAAGGGGGGAGGGCTATAACACCCCAGGTGTTTGCCTTCCACATTTGCACTTGCATTTCATGAACATGAGCATCATTCATTTATTCATGAGCTTGTGTTGCCTAAAACATGTTTTTGAAACATTGCAACGTATCGTTATATTTCATGTGTGTTGTTTCTTTTATGAAATGAAAAGTGTGCAACACTTAAGTGCAACATGTGCAACTCACTTTAGTGAAATATGGTTAGTTAATACTATGCAACAAGATCATGAAACATGTGAAACACGACTATAAAACAATTGTAGCATTTCATGTGTTTTTCATTGTTTCAGTACATACCATGCTTGATTCTTGTGTGACCAAGGTGTGGTGTGGCTAATAATTCTTTTAAACAACTTAGTGACACCTAGAATGTCATTTGGAACATTGTTCATATTGATCATGTTGCCTAAATAGGATTTCAAAAAGTGGTTTGACTTGTTTGACCCCTAAACCACTTTTGTTTGACTGTTTAAAAAGTGTAGCTTAGAATGTTTGCATGTCTGAGCAACCTAAAACAAAGTTGTAGCAAATTTGATATGGAACAAACTTTGTTTAGAAGTCAAGTCATGAAAATATGCACAACATGTTCAAAAAGGACCCACAAGTCAGCATTGAAGGTGGATTCAACACTTGAAAAAATTCCTAAGTCCTTAATGCAGTTTCAGTTTGATTGAGCCAACTTTGGCTTGATACAACTCATGATCCATGGAGAATTAGCTGTTGATTTCTCAAGCATTGTTGGAGCCCTATCTTAACTCTACAACTTTCCTGTACATTTCTTCCACTAACTCGTCACGGTTTAAGAGATCAAACGTCGTCAAGTCTCACTGTCAGTCGTCGATGGTTAACTGAATCGCCGTTTCAGACACGCTACAGTGGCGACCGGTTTCAGAGAACAACAGCCGCGTGGCGCCACCCGTCGCTGATCGCCTGAACACATAGCCATGCGCCGTGGGCGTCCTAGCACGGCCGGCCATGACGTGAACCACCCCCACGCACCTGTCAACCAGCTCGCCAGTCCAATTTCCATTTCTTTCGCTTCCTCCGCTCGCCCGAAGCTCCGCAGCAACAGCCGCAGCAACTCCGACGAGCTCATGCTTGCTCACCACCACAAAAATGCGAACTACGTCTTCACCATAGCTCCATTGTGTTCTCCTCTACCTCCTCCACCTCTCAGCCGTGCCGATTGGGTCTTGGTAAGGGCGCATTTGCCGTTTCCACCACCGCCCGCCATGATGGGGTCTCACCGGAGTTGGAGCTCTACGCGGCCAACTACCACCAAGGCTTTCCCGTCCCCTTTTCTTTGCTTGGGTAGCACGGTAGTGACCTCCTGAAGCTCGTACCAAGCTCGATTGAGCCAGCCATGGCTTGCCGTCGCCAGCAGCTCGCACCGGAGCTTTGCCGTGCCGCCATCACCGGCGATGAGCCCCCTCCGCTAGGTCTTAGGTCGTGCCACTTGCACCAATCAGTTCCTCTCCTCACGCAGAGCAAGTAGGTAGCCATGCTGTCGCCAGAGTCCTCGCCGTCGGCGAGCTTCATCATGTTCTGCGCCGTCGAAGCCGCCTCCCCTGTTCTGTCTCACTGACAACTGGGTCCCCCACGTCAGCGACTGCTTGTTCCATAGGATAGTTCAAATTTCTAGTTTTGAATAATGTTTTGTAAATTTTGTAACTCCAAATGTGTAGATCCAAATGGTGTAATTCAAATTTTGTTAGACTCACAGTGAGGTCTAGTATTTAAGAAAAATATGATATGAGCATATGATCTAGAAATTTTGGATGAATTAAATAGGAACTTGAAAGGTGTTTTTAAATGCATGCAAACTTGTTTAAATCATATCCTGAGTTTCTGTGATCCAAAAATTATGAAATTTTGTGGGTAAGCTAGTCTTGCTTAGTAGAAGATCTGGTTAAAATTTGAGAGTCATTGCATGTATAGTTTTTGAGTTACAGATTTTCCTTTTATCATTGGTGGATACTTGTGTGAATTTTTGTAAATTATCTAGGAATCATATGACCATGAAACTTGGTAGGTAGTATCTTAGTACCTTAAGGATGCTAGGAAAAAATATGAAATCTATTGCTTGACACTTTTCACTAAGGTTTCCTAATTATGCCATTTTAAGCCATTATGCCTTATCATTTTTGTGAAGGCTGTTATACTGACTCAAATGGTGTGAAATGTTTATGGTAGTCTACTTAGAGCATGTAGTATCCACTGTAATTTTTGTAGATTTAATGGTGTAGTTTTCATATATGTTTACCATTTCCCCTAATTAATTAAATAAATTAAGAAAGATATTAAAAGAAATGTTTTGGTGATGAACACCCTACTTTCTGGTGTTCTTGTGATATGTGTAACAAGTGAGTAGAGTTACTTTTGTCCAATTATGTGTTTACATCATAAGTTAATAATTATTTCGTTTGCATTATGTCCCTCTGGACAAATCTGGGGACTTTAGAAAGTTCCCCATGATATTTTGATTTACTGTGGATGTGATGAATACAAGAGTTGTAGATAATTTATGTATCTAGCTCCTGTCAAAATTGGATGGCATTTGGTCCAGTAGTTTAGAAACAACAGCTGTTTAAAGTTAAGTTCCAGTTTTGCTTACTCTCTGTCTTGTGAGGACAGAGTTCTGTTGATCAAAGAATTCGACTTGGTAAAGTGTTGAATCATGCTTTGAGTTCTGAAAATGAATTGTATTAAATTTCATAAGCTTTCTAAATTGTCTTGTTTCATATCATTTGGATTTATAAATCTCCAGTTATGGCTAGTTTACTGTACCGCTACATAGTCTTCATTTTGCTGAAATACAAATGCTTGAGTGTATGCTTGATGCAATGTTCTCGTTGATTGTTTAGGGGTTAGCCTAACTTGAGAATATGCTTAGGTGCAGGTGCTAGGTCATTAACTGAAGATGAGCAATTATACATTAGGTTGTATAAACTTGGTAAGTAAAGTGATTTGAATAGGGCTTAAGTTGGAATATGCAAACTACAGCGAACATGTGCATTCCCCGAGTATCCCTGACATTCGTTCATGTGCATCCATGATATTTATCTTGCGCATTCATGCAATAGGTGTGCCCGAGGGAGTGACGTTGCTGGAGTTCGAGGGAGCCAACCAGGAGAAGGAGCCCGAGGTGTAGGAAGCCGACGAAGCAGCCGCCGCGGAGGATTGCCCGAGTGCCCTGACCACCAGCCTTCCTCGTTCCTGAAAGGCAAGCCTCGGAGCATATTAAGCCTCCCATATTTTTACAAATATATTGAGTACCTTTTATTTGTTAATGATGCATTAAGTATAGGAATTGGTTGGAACCAATTGCTGCATTATATATCCCTCCTTGTCCAGATATCGCACTGGAATCCTATTTAAGTTTAGGAACGGGTTAAATGCTTAGCCATGCTTAGTGCGGTAGAAGTTAGGTGATTTCCTGTCACCTGTCAGCTTTAGGATGAGGTGGATCACGGTTGGCTATATTTGCTATCGTGGAAAAGAACCATGTGAATAATGAATTAAGACCGGGCGGGGTCTTATGTAGGTTTGAACATAGTGACTCCGTCTGAGTCGTTTAAGGATCGATACGCTGTACGTCCTCATGTCATGTTGAACGCAGCCTAACACTTAGCTGGCCGGATAAGTCGTTCCGACCGCGAAGCCGAGTAGCTCAACTCAGGCCAGGATCCATGGGGGTTGGATACATTTTGGAGGTAGCAAGGATGTGCGGAGAACCATTGGCATAAGTCCAAGGGGAGTCAGGTGCTTAAAATCCTACACTTCCTGGCAGTGTGGTTCTCTGAAAATGCAGGGCGGCCCGGACCCACGTCTTTTCTTTTATTTTTCTCCTGAGTTGTACCAAAGGTGACTTGTTTGCGACCCTGATGGGGGAAGCAAGGTTTGTGTTAGGAATACCCCTCCAGCTGGATAGGAATTGATTCGAATTGCCGTCTCTCCCAGATAGTGAGAACTTGACTGAGCAACGGCAACGTAGATTCAATTAATTTAACGATATGGTTAAATGGATGATGATGATAAGGTTGCCACAATGAATACCTGATATGGTTATTAATGTTGGCACCCTAATAAAATGATTGCTTAGTATAGGTGCTAATATAGATGATAGGTTAATGGCTAAAAAGTCACTGCTAGTCAGGTTAAGAGTTGATCATATTACTTATGCTTTTCCGCAAAAAAGAAAGTGTCAGCCAGATCCACTAAATTAAGCTATGCATAATCCTTGGTGTCATTTGTTTTGGTTTTCGACAGGTAAGTCTAGCTGAGTACATTCCCGTACTCAGGGTTTATTCCCTCTTGTTGTAGATGACCTCCTATATCAGGGATTCTGTAAGTATTGTCTCCACCCGGCGGGTGATGAAGACTAGATCGTGGGCATGATCTCTGTTCTCTTATCTGAATGCTTTTGCGGGTTGTGATCAGCGAACCAGTATTTGTATTTGAACTCGGGTGTATAAGTCAAACTATTTGCTTCCGCATGTTTTACAAGACTTGTTTTGTAATAACGATGACTCTGTGATGATGTAATCTATTTGCGAATGTCTGTGAAATGTTGTAACGTACAATATGTTATGTTGAATTACTGTGATCTTGGTTGTATGCAAGTTGGTTTGAAATCCTTCAAGATTTCGGTTGACTACCGGGTTTATATGGGCTTAAGTTCGAGAATTTGATCGTTTCGGCGATTGTTTTTGTACTTGTGCTCTTATAAATTGGTCGGTTCTGTGACAGAACTAACTAACCCCTCTAGGAGAGAACTATGCCTTTGATCCTATCCGCCAGATCCTATGAAAGGGGAGACACCACCACTTCCATCTCCTCTAGCTCGTGGACTTCATAGCTAGGTGCGAAGCCGTGGCTCATCGTCTCTAGATCGATGCTATCCCCATAGTGAGAATGAGCAATCACGAAGGATTGATTGACCCCGGCATGACAGCCATTCCTCTTGAGCTAGCGCACCCGCCCCATGATCTCGATAGCACGGGCCACGAGTGAACTGGTCCCCTCTGACTGTACCACCTCAAGGTCATTGCAGACCACTCCAAGGGCGGCGCTCAGGATACCGAGCTCGTTGCTCTCTGCCTAAAGATTCCTCCTCGCCTCGGCGTGGTCCATGGCTAGCCCAGTAGAAATGCTTTCGGCCTCTAGCTTCTGGGTCATCGCATTTCCAAGCTTGGCCTAGAGGGAGCTGACCTTCTGTTGTGTGTCGTCACGCTCTAGGCAGGCCTAGTCATGCTCATATAAGGCCTAGTCAAGCTCCTCATGAGCCGCATCGCATTTCGAGTGGAGCCTCTCCATGGTTTGGAGTAGCTCATCCTGCTCCTTGCGCAGCCAAGCGACCGCCACGGCATCTAGGCTCGCCTTCTTCTCTGGGGCCATGAGCTTCTCCTCGGGCCCTAGCTTCAGCTCTCTTTCCTTCTCAACCTCAGCCAAAAGGTTAAGGATCCGCTGGCGGGTCTTGGCGTCCTTCTAGAGCAGCTCGTCCTGCTCCTTCTTGACCTTGGCAACTTCCTCATCGTCCCTCCGTGACCTCGCCGACAAGGCCTCGAACGCCTTCTCAGCCTCCACAGCGTGCCGATGGGCCTCGGCCACCCACGACCGAAGACCGTCTGCCTCCTTAGCGAGGGGAGTCAGCTCGACCACCCTCTACTGGGTGGCAACAAGCTGAGTGGTCACCTCCCCACATAGCCACGCCTCCTCGACGAGGCGGTCCTAGGTTTCCTTCTATTCACAAAGGAACCGAGACTTCCCCCGGCTACGAGCGATGAGGGATTGAAGGGAGACGATGGTCAGGATACAAGAAATATATAGAGAAAGAAAAGGGTGAGAGGTAGGATGAAACAAATACTCAGCTAGAGAGAATGACAACATCGTGTAAGGCACCCCTAGCATGGTCCAGGGCTTCCAGCATGTATGCGATCCCTACGTTGAGGCTCTCCCGCTCCATGCTCTTAGCGGCGTCATCGAGGGTGAAGAGCATTGACGTCGGATCCTGTGGATTTGTCCACTGGAGCAGGGGCTTGCCCCATGCGGGCAAGTCGCTGCCTATCGACATTAGTGCCAAGGACAACTCCCCACTGGTCCCAAGCGCCACCGACCTCTCTGCCACAACCATGACTCCTAGGGACCCCTTGGCCGAGTCCTCCTCCGTTTGGACCATGCCAGGCGCCGTCGCTTGGGCCATTGATGGCGCGGGTAGCCCTGGTGCCTCAGGCGCTGCTATGGTTGCACCCGGTCATGACCCATTTGTCATGACCACCGCCACCTCCACCAGCATTGGGGTCACGACCGCCTGTGCCGCGCCCACCAAGGTCGGCACCACGAGCGTGGTCGGCAGCCCCGTCCGCCCCATCATCGGCAGCGGTATCATGGCCATGGTCGTCTACTCCATGACCTCCAAAGACGCCCTTTGAGCCCCCACGTCAGCCCGTCTTACCAAGGGCACTAGCGCCACCGTGGGCAGCGTCCGACCAGCCAAGGACACTAGTGCCACTCCCACCCAAAATGAGCACGACACGAACTAACGGTTGCCGCCTCAATTGGAGGGCAACACTCTTTTTCAGCGCTAGCGCCAAAGGATTGTGCTGCCTGCCGATGCTACAAGGGATGAAAAGCATAAGTCATGATGAAATCTGACTAAAACAGGAAAAAACAGAGGAACTGATAACTCACCTCAACGTCATCGGGCGGCAGGTATGTTTGGGGGGCGAACCCCCCGACCTCTGCTCCGTCTCATTGGGGCGAGGCCATTTTTAGCCCGTATCGTGCTCCTAGGCAGAGGGCCTAGATCCCCTTGACTCTTGGGGTGCGATGGCGGAGCCACCCATCTCTACCGACATCTCAGGCATGGAAGCAGAGCCACCGGCCCCCGTTGACTCCTGAGGGAGACCGATGGTATGTCCCACCTTCGTTGGCTCCCCAGAAGGGTCCCGACTCCTGCAAGGACAAACCAATACCTGTTAGTGCATCCTCGTTCTCCAGGATGTCCTACTCAACATCATCGGCTACCTCATCGTCGTCGCCATCATCATCGTCGTCGTCGCTATCAGTGTCCTCCCCCTGTTCCTATGCCTGTAGCTTCTGCTACCTCTTCCTCTTCTTGTTCTCCTTCAGCTTCCTTAGTTGCTCACCCTTGGTGCGATTCGTCACCCTCACAGACAAATCCCTTGGCAATGGCGCCGGGTGATCCATGAAGATCAGGTCCCTTGGCTAGTCCCATCCCTCTCAAAATTAGCATCAAGAGGTCGAGAAATCTATTGAAGAGAAGGCATGAGAAGGGTAAACTTATGAAGACAACATGGCCTGGTTCTAGCCGCATCGGAGGATGTCCTGGCACCAGGAAGATGAAATTGAGGGAGCACCCACGTCATCCTGCGAGAGCTCCATTGCCTCCTTGATGCGTTGTGTGACCTCGGAGTTGGGAAGCGCCCCCTCGGTGAGCGTCGTTCCATCGAACGATGTCTCGGGTGCCATTGCATACAGCGGGAGCATGCACATCATCAACAACGCCACCCTCCTTGTGTGGTAGGCCCCGATGATGCCCGACCCACTAAAGCCATTCTCCGAGAGGATGTGGATGGCGGCAATGTGGTCTCGAATCTTCTTCTTGTCCTTCTCTAGAACTCCCCACTTTCTCTATGACTCTAGGGCCTCTTCGATCAGGCACCCAATGAACTCTGGCAGAGGGGCAGTGGCATCATTCTTGAGGTAGAACCACTATGAGTGCCACCCCTTGTTGGACATTGATAGCCGTATCGATGGGTGCTTGCCGACCCGATTATTCCGGAGCTAGATGCCAGCGCACCCCATCGACATGTGTAGCTCCTGCCTGCCGCTCTTCTCCCTCTTCTTCTGGAGGGTGATGGCAAAGAAGTACCTCCACAAATCGAAGTGGGGGCTGATCCCCAGGAACCCCTCGCATAGGGCGACGAACGTCGCCATGTGCTAGATCCCATTGGGATTGAGATGTTGCACATCAATCTTGTAGAAGTGCAGTAGCCCCCAAAGAAATCTATGGGTGGGGGTCGCAAACCCACGCTCATAGAAGTGGGCGAATGACACCACATAGCCATCGAGCAGCGACGGCACGTCCTCCTCGCCAGGCAGTAGCCACTCCTCGGCCAAGGTCCGCACACGGAGAAGACCGTGACGGACGAGGCCCTCCATGCGCTGGAAGGTGATGTCAGAGTGGCACCACAGATCCATTGGAGATGGGGGGTGGATGCGAGCTCGACGGCGATGGGGATGTGGAGACAGGAAATCTGAGCGATTAGCGGTGGTGATCGTGGCTACGAAGGTAAGGATGCAAGGTATGGAATCCAGGGGGCGAACCCTTTGGTTTTATAAGGGCAACAATGTGAGGAAACCAACCACCCGCCTAGATCTCTGTGCCTGCCATGATCTCTACGCACGCAATCTCTGCCCGTTCCGTCGAAAAACTCGCTGGACATTTTGCCTCTTTGGACGGGCCATGACTCGTCATGAGTAAGAGGAATACGGATCTAAAAGCGCCTCTACGGCCTGACTGGGCCTAGGAGTTCGTAGGTCGGCCCATCGATGGGTTCAACAACCGCTCTAGGCACCTTTAGGGTGAGAGGTGGAAAGAGATGGGCCCGCTAGCGGCTAGTACCTAGGCGCACGAGCGTCGCGGGTGTCCTAGCCCATGTTTGAGTCTCGATTGGTTACGATCACTGTTCGCCTAAACGGTCATTTAGCCCGTTTAAACACCGTGTAAACGCTACACGGTGGTCCGCCGTTTCCGTTTAATCACCCGTTTACCCCGTTTAATGGGATGTTTTGCCCGAATAATGGCTAAACGGTAGGTGACCGACTGCTTACCATTTAGCGTTTAGGAAAACACTGGTTACGATCCATGGTTTTTTTGAAGAAATATACTTAGCCCTTAGGAGTAGTACCTGGGCCTGCTAGCGGCTAGTACCTGGGCGCACATGCTACGGGCTCCGCGCTCTACGTTATGGGTGGTCGGCAGCGTCTCCTTGGTCATGCTTGTTCCTCCTACATGTGCATGGGCTCTGCACTCGATGTTATGGACTATGGGCTAGCTAGGGCTGGAGACTCAGCTACACACTAACTATTCGGGCGGTTTATATTAAACATAAATATATTTTCACACCAACTGATCGCCGAACTGCATACGCCGTTTCATCACCATTGCTAATTTTTCTCCGGAGTTTATTTATTTGTACATCATGTACTACCCATTCTACATGTTTGTATTGCAGGATCATCGTCTAGGTGATCGAACCACCTAGTGCTCGGACTTCTCTACCGATCAACTGGTCAGACCGCTTGGTTCATGGACTCCGTCGCTAACCAGTTGATCGAACTAATCGCCAGCTACACCGGTTACTCCTCGGTGCACGGATACCTCATGCTCAAGGACTAAGTGGGCACACTTCACCACACGGACATTGTCAGCTACGTCGGTGCTCGGACCTCGCCGCCTACACCGAGGACTCCTCGGTGCTCGAACATCGCCGCCTACGCCGAGGACTCCTCAGTGCTCGGTCATCGCCAGCGACGCCAGGGACTCCTCGCTCCTCGGTGCTCAGACAGTCGCCGCCTACGCCGGGGACTCCCCGCTCCTTGGTGCTCGGTCATCGCCAGCGACGCCAGGGCCTCCTCGCTCCTCGATGCTCGGTCATCGCCAGCGACGTTGGGGACTCCTCGCTCCTCGGTGCTCGGACATCGCCGCCTATGTCGGGGACTCCTCGCTCCTCGGTGCTCGGACATCGCCAGCGACGTCGGAGACTCCTCGTTCCTCGGTGCTCGGTCATCGCCAGCGACACCGAGGACTCCTCGCTCCTCGGTGCTCGGTCATCGCCAGCAACGCCAGGGACTCCTCGCTCCTCGGTGCTCGGACATCGCCGCCTACGCCGGGGACTCCTCGCTCCTCGGTGCTCGGTCATTGCCAACGACGCCGAGGACTCCTCGCTCCTCGGTGCTCAGACATCGCCGGCTACGCCGGGGACTCCTCGGTGCTCAGATCTTGCCACGTCTTGTCGGTGTGCTATCAAGCTGCTCCATGCTATTCGGATCAGGGTGCTGATCTTGGGCAGCACGTCTGGGGTCTTGATACGCGCATGTCAGACGACGTTGGCAAGCTTTCAGACTTCTTTAACCCTGCTACAAGATTCATTCTTCATCTTCTAGCAGGCTCGAGGACTAAGTGGGCACACTTCACCTTGCGGTGAATGTGCTTGTTCTCATCTCAAGGCTACGCCCAGGGACTGGCTGCCTGCTCGGGTGGTCTTCTACTTTCTGACCTTGGCACCACGTGACTACGTCACCTACTGTCAGGCTCGGGGACTAGCTGTGGGGGTATGGCCCCCAAGACATGAGCCGCACCATCGGAGGTGGCCCAGCCCATAAGATCAAGGCGTGCATGGTGCTGCTCGGCCTGCACTACAAGACATTGTATAGTACCAAATAGGCTACTTTACTTGTAACCCTACCTCCTTCAGAGTATATAAGGAGAGGTAGGGGTCCCCTAGCGGATAGGATTCATCAGGATCTATTAGATCAGATCTACTTACAGATCAATACAATGCACCAAAGACACAGGACGTAGGGTATTACATCGATCAGACGGCCTGAACCTGTCTAAATCGTTGTCTCTACGCCTTGTGTCACCATCTGGTTCCTGATTACGCACACCCCCACCGACAAATCTACCATCGCGGGATACCCCTCGGTGGACTGCCGAGCATATTCTGTCGACAGTGGGCTATGCCTCGCTTGCCCTTTAGGGATGGGCTCCGCCTCACCCGACACCGAGGCTGCAGGCTCTGCCTCTCCCAGCCTCTAAGGGCTGGCTCCGCCTCGCCCGACCTCTGGGGGTGGGCTCTGCCATGGCCGACCCTTGGGTTTACGCTTCGCCTCACCTGACCTCTGAGGGCGGGCTCTGCCTCGCCCGACATCGAGGCCATGGGCTCTGCCCCACCCGACCTCTAAGGGCTAGCTCCGCCTCGTCCGACCTCTAGGGGTGGGCTTCGGCTCACTCGACCGTTGGGTTTGCGCTCTGCCTCGCCCGACCTCTATGGGCTGGCTCCACCTTGCCCGACCTCTAGGGACGGGCTCCGCCTCGCTCGACACTGAGGTCGTAGGCTCTACCTCGCCTGACCTCTGGGTTTATGCTCCGCATCGCCCGGCCTCTGGGGGGACTCTGCCTCGATCGACCCTAAGGCCGGGGGATCCGTCTCGCCCGATGGAGACCCATATCACCACCAACCACTCTAGGTCCAAGCGAATGGGTCTAGGTCAAAGCTCTGACACTAGAGAGGTGACCGGCATGCCCCAAGATAACCCTTGGCCGTGACGAGCCATACCTGGGGATTCACATCAGAAACAGCGTCGGGCGTACCGATGCA
This sequence comes from Miscanthus lutarioriparius, assembly GCA_904845875.1. Lineage (NCBI taxonomy): Eukaryota > Viridiplantae > Streptophyta > Magnoliopsida > Poales > Poaceae > Miscanthus > Miscanthus lutarioriparius. The sequence goes on along the minus strand of CAJGYO010000770.1, from coordinate 130,418 downwards.
GTTCTGCCTAACCCCCGGCCTCGGGGTCGGTCGAGGCGGAGTCCGCTAGGACGGAGTGGAGTGCCATGACCGCGAGACGATGCCTGCGCATGGCGCCAGTGACGGACAGGGCCACGACATGGAGCTATCCCTGTTGATGTCTATAGGGTCGACGGGACCCGCGTGAAGAAAAAGAAGGACCCGACGATCTTGGAGGACTTCTTCTCCTTCTCATTCTCCTCTTTTTCTTCCAATGTAACATATGCTTTCCCTTGGCCTATAAAAGTGAAAGCAGGGCGTCCCATAAAGGAGACTCGAACCATCGAACCCTGAACCGATCAAAACATACAAGTACACAGCCGAGAAGCGACTGAGCTCTCAGCACTCGTTCTCCCCTCTCACCAGAGACTTGGGACCTGTCCCTCTCTCGACCGTTTGTAACCCCTACTACGAACTTTTAGTGATAGTAACATAAGCAGCAGCAACGAATGTGACGTAGGGACATTCTGCCCGAACCAGTATAAATCTCGTGTCCTCTTAGCACACTATCCGAGCCAGACGTGTAATATTAGAAATTTACTAGTTGGTTGCAACTCGAAACACCGACAAAGCCTAAGCCTAGAGCAAGTGCAATTAACGATGGTCTAACTAGCCTAAACATACTTCGCAAAGCACCTACAGTAATCATTGAGTGTACCACTAAGCACTTTGATATTTAAAGCTCCTAAAAATGAACAACTCATACACATGTTCCTTGAGCTCCCACACCCTTATTTTGGCCAGCCAAGTGACATATATATAGCCGCCCTTTGAAAAGAGCCATTGGGACTCGGCACCCTGCTCTCATCGTTGTTCTTCTGACCATTGCCGCCATCTTCTCACTGACGACTGGCCCTCTACCTTTGGACAGTCCCACGCCCTGCTCCGGACTCGGTCCGATGCCCAAAAGCCACTCTATGAGTACCACGGGCTGTGGCTGAAATGGTCCGACGCTCTACTGCGCCTACTGAGTTTCTCTGCTCTCGTGAACAGTGATTCAATTTAGGGGTGTTGTTCTTTAGTCGCTCCTAAAATTCATATCATATCAAATGTTTAGATACTAATAAGGAGCATTAAATATAGATTAATTATAAAATCAATTACATAGACGGAAACTAATTTACGAGACGATTTTTTTAAGCCTAATTAATCTATCATTAGCACATATTTACTGTAGCACCACGTTGTCAAATCATGGACTAATTAGGCTTAAAAGATTTGTCTCGCAAATTAGTCGCAAGTTATGCAATTAATTCTGTAACTAGTCTATATTTAATACTCCATATATATATCTAAACATTCGATGTGACAGGAATTTTAGGAGGCACTGCAACAACAAAACAGGCCCCTAGTTCGATGCCTTCGTCCCAGACGGTCGATGTTTGCCCTGCTACACTGGAATTCTATCCAACCGTCAAACAGTACGACGCCAGGATTGCGGAAAGTCTGACGCTCTGCATAAGCTTTTCTTTTTTTTTCTTCGCGTCTTGCATCTGGCTTGGTTCTAAACTTGTGCCTAAACTTTGCTTGATCTTTTAGGTCTTCTATGTTACTTCTAAAGTCTTGCTTAAGATATAGATCATCCGGATCACCACATCGTCTTTGTCCAAACCACTTTTACACCCTATTAAACTACAAAACAAACACTTACAAATTCATTAGTTCAGCCTGGTCATGTTGATCATCAAACACTAAAATTCAAACTAAATGGACCAGGGTCCATTTTTCCTTACAAAGTGCATGGACAAATTTAGATTTTATTTTGATCTTAAATTTAAACGTATTGAAAACAAGCTCAAAAATTTCAAACGCATCATCTCCCCCAATTTTTTATGACACGTTTCCATTACCTTTAGAATCTATTGAAAATTTTAGCTTCTTTGGAATGGATTTAAATAATTTAATACCAACAAAACCTAATTTTCAATATGTATTGTATTAAGGAGATTTAGATTTTACTTGAGCATGTATGCTAAAATTGCATGATAAAATACTATTTTTCAGAACATGAATTTATATGTTTTTTTCTGAATTGTTGAAAAAACATCTTGGTGCTAAACAGATCAACTGAAAACTCAACTATAGCATTTTAAAAAATATATATTAATCTCAAAACTACAAAAGCCGTGATGTCAGATATAGGTAAAATGAGTCTTGCTTAATTTTTAGTATATATTTAAAAAATTACAATGTTTTTGAAGGCTCCTAGTCATTCGTTGTGGAAAAAAAAGAGACTCAAAGCTACTGCCTTGTCAACGGGCGGTAAATTATGGTGCTGAGCCAATTTTGGGGCAATTTTCAGTTGGCTGTAGCTCTTACCCGGTCTATTAGGTCTTAGGTGTGAATTCAAAGGTATATATATTTGCATTTCTTTTAACTTATACTTATTAGATATAGTATATATAAAAAAATCCTTTTTCCTCGTGTGACTGTCTTGTGCTGCATCTTGGGCCATTGGGCTAAGCCCATCCCAGCCAACCACCTCGGTCTGGACTCTGGACGGCCCGACCGTCCTCTTCTTCTTCTCCTACAAGGCACTCCATCACCTCCGCTCTCTCTCTCCGTTCCGTTGTCCACACACACGCGCCACCACTCCGAGAAGGGGAGAAACCCCACCCCGCCGGACCCATGGGGAACCTTCTCCTGGTGATCGTGCTCGGACTACTACTCGTCGGTGGAGCGGCGACGGCCACAGGCGCCGATGACGCGTGCGGGGCAGGCCACCTCGCCCTCGCGAGTGCCAGCCGACGGGTGGCGGAGTCATGCGCGGGCGCCGGCACGCCCACCGCGTCCTGCTGCGAGTCGGTCGTCGCCACGGTTCCATGCGTCTGCCGCGTCGCGGTCCAGCATCCGGTGGATCACTCGCTCTTCCTCGGCCGCCTCAACGCCTCCCGCATCGTCGCCCTTTACAGCAGTTGCCGAGGACGGCTACGCCTGCGCGGCGCCGGCTACCTCGCCACCGCTGCCTGCCTAGGTAATCACGCGGTCGCTATCCTCCTTCAACCTCCCATCCCATCGTCTCTCACTGTTGTTAGCGTGCGTGCGATTTCGAGCATTCCTTGCATTACAGATCGATTACATTTGGATGTGCTGCCATATCGTCTCTCGCTGTTGTTGAGTGCGTGCGATTTCGAGCATTCCTTGCATTACAGATCGATTACATTTGGATGTGCTGCCATCGTCTCTGGCTGTTGTTGCGTGCGTGCGATTTCGAGCGTTCCTTGCCAGCAGCCGAGCGTGAAGCGGGGCCGAATCGCTTGTGCCTATTGATTATTGAACTGGCCAATTAGCTAGCTTTTGGCGTTTTAACTTGGCAATTAGCATTTCACTGTGAGCGCTGCAAGCCTACAAATTGATAATAAATTATTAGTAACTGGTAAACTTGGTGTTCAAAAAAAAAAATAGATCAAGGGGGGCTGCTGCTGCCCAGTATATAGCCTCTATGAGGCTCCGCACTGTTCCTTGCATTGAATTGACAGGTACTGTATATTTCGATGTGCTGGGTTGGTCTTTCATTTCCGTATCACACATCTAGCTACTTACAGTATAGATTCTTCAGTTATACATACTATGTATTTACTTTAGTTGCTTTGATTGATAAATTGAGCGCAGGTGTGCTTGAGCACCGCTCCTTTGTGACATCAGTAGCCACTACTGTCCACTCACCACTGATGCTTTCAGATGCCAACCAACAACCCAAAGCCAGAGGTATATATATATATATATATATATATATATATATATATATAGGCATTATTCCAGTTAATTTGGCCAGAGGTGATTTAATTTACTGCTTGATTACAATTCATTCATGGGATATAAAGGACGAGAGCACGTGGAACCATCATCCTGTGACTCCACCCCCATGGCAGCACAATTGGTTCAGCACTGCAACATCGGCAACATCCGGCCTTCAAGACGGTGCTGTACTGTCGTGTTAGCCATAATCGATGACCAGGACACAGACTGTCTGTGCATGGTGGTGGATGAAGCTGAGTTCACCAAATCCTACCTGAGTGTTTCCGCTGTCTGGGGCTATTACAGGGCTTGCGGGGGGCGTCAGCAGCGGCCTCCTAAGGACACTGACGCGTGCGAGCACGCCCCTGCTCCTGCGCCCCCGCCGCCACCACCTTCTCCGCCGCGCCCACCCAGCAGGTCACCGCCTGCACCACCCAAGAGGCCATCCAAGGCGGCGTCAGCTGTGACAGCGTTCTTGCTAGGGGTGGCGGTCGTTGCCGGTATCGCATTTCTTCTAAGCCTTGCTGTACTCCTGGCGGTCAAGGTCAAGAAGTCCAGAGGTACGGACTTACTGCACTGTCTCTCTCAGTCTGCTGCTGCATTGTACAGTATATTGCAACGTTGATATCGTTAGCATCAATCATCCTCTTGACCGATCGACCGTCAAGATGCATGCATACATGTTCTCGCAACCTGTTTCAGTAGCCATCAGCAATATATACACGTAATGCATGCAAACTCACTGACGCTTTGATTCGTCCGCAGAAGTTCCAGCTGCGATACCGGTACCGGTGGTTGGAGAGCAGTGGGTCAGCATGCCCCACTGGCCCCAGGTCCCAGCCCCAGTCCCAGCCCAAGCCCCAGCCCCAGTGGACGCCGAGGCCGGTCAAGTGCAGCAGCAGGCGGTGGCACAGCCTCCTCCACCTCCGTTGTTCGCGCCACGGGCGGTGGTGAAGAAAGGAGAGGCACCGCCGGCGCCACCGCCGCTCATCCCATTCCCACCTCCACTCCCACTCAAGGTGCCGACAGGAGAGTCAGTGTCAGTAGGCGCCGTCTAGCCTAGCGGTGACGTGACAGTGAGGCCGGCTGTGCCACCCCGGGACAGTAAAATTTTCACCGCAAGATACAACAGTGTGTATCGAGATTCATGCGACTGTACTTTTACTCCCTGTGCTGTGTGCCTGGTGTTCCTGAGTTGGTCACTTGGTCCCCATTTCTCCGTGTTCTTTTTATTCTTCTGTCCAGGTTAGGCAGCAGCAAACAGGCATGCATTATAGATCTACAATCTCACACCCGTCCGTCCGGTGCACTTGAATCTTTTCAGTTTTTTCCTCCCAAATTTTGACATCATGTTTTCTCCCATTCTTTTCACCTCTAATTATGGAGTGGGTTGCTCGGCATTCTAATATTGGTGAGGACCTATAATTAGGCCACTTTATTTAGTGTGAAGCATAAGGTTAATACAAGCAGAAGTGTGAAGCTTAATTAATACAAGTAGAAGACTCGCGTTTGGTCCCGGTTTGTGCTCTAGCTAACCCATCCTAGGCTCCCTCTTCGATCACTCTTTCCTAATAATGCTCCTTCCATCGATGGGAGGGGGAGGGTGCGGACCAGGAAGATTTTGCGTTTGCGTCCGAGGAGTTGAGGCCGGTGTGTATGAATTGGGCAAACAACTCTTCGATATTGGGCCCGCCCTGGCCAATTGGGCCAGCGTGCATTTTTGGCCCGGCACGAGCATGGCCTAGCCCGGTGATGAGCGGGCCCAGGCTAGCATGGATCGGTACACAGGGCCATGCCTGGGCCACACCCCAAACACACGAGCTGGCCCGACACGGCCCACAATTTGGTGAGAGGCCCGGTGACCACCCTAGCCTACTAAGAGTCCACCAGCCTCCTTCCCCATAACCTTAACTTCTTTTTACCAATCCACCCCTTCTCGCGCAACACTCTCTCACTTGCAATGCGAGCCGCGCGAGACAGGCAGACAACGATGCGCTCACGCCCCTCTCTCTCCCGACGCCGCCAGACCGCCACCTCCTCCATGCCTGGCTACGGATGCCGGACGCGGGCGCGCCGTTGGCTCAAGCGGCTCCAGCGCCTCCTCCACGACGAAGGCTTGGGCCGGAGATTTGGAGCGCCGCCGCCCTAGCCCCGACCCTCGAGCTTCGAGCGCGCCGCCCTCCACCGAGCTAAAGGAGAGCCAGTGCGTCCTCCATGGATTCGCCCGGACCACGGCGGAACCGCCAGCTACTTCGCGTCCTCCACGGAGCCGGAGCGCCCTCCCCACCTCCGCCGCATCCTCCCGGGGGCGAGCTCACCGGCGGCCGCCACCACCTCCAGGCCTCGCCTTCCCCTCCTCTATGTTCTCATTTGGTGGGCCTCGGGCGGGGCCGGCCTGCTAAAAAGGATGTGTTGTCTAGGCCATCCTGGCACGGAAAAAGGGCCCAACAGGTCATGCTTGGGCCTGCTAAAAAGGTTGTGCTGTCTAGGCCAGCCCAATTATGGTCTTTTCTCTATCCTTTCTCTTATCTTCCAAGTTATCTTCACAAAATCCACCTTCTCCATCGCCATGGAACCCCGGTTCTTTCGGGGAGCTCTCATGGCATATTGCCTGTTGGGCCAGCCCAATTATGGTCTTTCCTCTGTCCTTTCTCTCGTCTTCCAAGTTATCTTCACAAAATCCACCCTCTCCATCTCCATGGAACCCCGGTTCTTCCGGGGAGCTCTTATGGCACATTGTATCTGCGATGTTAAACGGAAATCCACCCTCTTGGTAGATGATTAAATCCTTTACTGACCACGGTCACCCTCAGCTTCTTCTTCTAGGAGATAGGTGAGGGCTGCCCCCGTCTTATATGTTGTGCTCATCGACCATTAATTATCGATTTAGGACTAAATCTAACACCGAACGCCGCCTTCACCGAACTTGACCCCACACGAAGAGGGGGAGGGGGAGCTCTTACCACATAGCTTTGCGAGTTCAACACCTCAATTTGCCAAATACATGACGCTAACGCGACTCCCCTCTATCAGTTTACAACAAGAGGACTCCCACTCAACTATCATCTTCCTCCGAGATGTTTATAGTCGTCCAATATGTTAGAAGTGAACCCAATCCCAAATTACTAAACGTGGCTTTACTGGACAATAAAAGACATACTAGCCTATTTTAGGTTTGTTTTTTATGACACATTGGCACCAGAGAAACTCAAGGTGGCTTGGCTATAGTAAAAGAACATGACTGTCACTTTGAAAATAGCAACAGTAAAAAACGAAGAGTGTGAGGGCCATGAATCTGGGTCATATATATATATATATATATATATATATAAATAAGATACAGAGGGTGTGATGGTAGTTTTTTTGAAAAGTAAAAAAAAAAGACTAGAAAAAAAAACACTTTTGTGAAATAAAAAAGCTGAGTTGGAAAAAAAGGCTTCGTTTTTTTAATATCATAGGTCGAGCTTGAGATTGAGATGAGATCAATAATATAGAGAGATATGTTTGAATCACTCAAATTATTACATGGGTTATGCATGTACTAGAAGAGTGGCGGTCACAGCACAAGGAAGGCCACAGAGAATCCCCACCACGCAGGCGCAGCCCTCCCTCAGTCGCTCCCTTCTCTTCTTCTTCCTCTACTACCTACCCCCGGCAGGCACACCGCATCGCCCCCTCCTCCGTGTCCACAGCGCCCGCGCACCCCCAACCACAAGGAACAAGTCGGAGTCCAGCCATCCGACCTTGAATCCCCTCCCCCCGCTTGCCCTCCTGCTTGATCCCGCCGCCGCCGCCGCCTCAACCGCCCGCTCCTCCCTCTCCCTCTAGGGTTCCCTGCCGCTCCCGCGAATCGCGCAATCGGAGCCCCCCGACCCGCCGTCCAATGTGAGTTCCTCCTTCCCGCTACTCCACTGCATCTTTTCGGCTCGATTCACTACAATCTCATGGGAATTTCGCCGCCCTGCCTTCTTCTGTAATTATTGCTGTTGTTAATATTATAATTATTATTAGTCCGTGCGTGTATCCCCGTAGCAGAGCAATCCGGTGGAATTTAGGACTGTCACATGTTTCTGCCGATAGATTTAAAGTTGGATTGCTGATTTGTTAGAATCGGGCAAGGTTCGATGCCCTCTGTGTCTTGTACACTTCATTCAGTCTCTCATGTATCAGTTTATCCTGTGATGTGCACAAATATTTGGGATCTCAGGTTGCTGACACTGTACCTTAAGGATTGATTGGTTGATGTCCTGTCTGTTTGAGTCTGGGCCGTCGTCTTATTCTTCCGCATGCATACTACTTGGGTGGTCGTTTCTCCCCATGCTGGCTGACTTCCAATCCACCAGGACGACCATGAGCGACGATGGCGACCGCACCTGCCCGCTCTGTGCCGAGGAGATGGACATCACTGACCAGCAGCTCAAGCCATGCAAATGCGGCTATGATGTATGTCTACCGATCCTCCTCCTATCATATCATATCGATCAGATTGCAGCCTGCCTTGCCTGCGCTGTGCGCCATCATCTAATAATAACTGCCACTTAACTCTGTAGATTTGTGTTTGGTGCTGGCACCACATCATAGACATGGCTGAGAAGGAGGAAACAGAGGGCCGCTGCCCTGCATGCCGCACACGCTATGACAAGGACATGATCGTCAAGATGGCTGCCACTTGTGACAGGTCCGTCGCAATGCTTCTCTTGTTACCAATCAATTTCTGTTAAGACTGACTACAACATTTGCGATTGATTACCCTTTTATATATCATGTGAAATAGGAATAGGTAGAGCCATCTGTGAAAGTTGACCTTGCCACTAGGTATCTCAAACTTACCTTTACATTGATGATGGAAGCAGGACGGTGGCAGAGAAAAATGCAGAGAAGAAGCACAAGACCCAAAAGGTTAAGCCAAAGGCAGCACCACCAACAACAGCAATGTCAACCGTAGAATCTAAGAAGCATCTGGCTAGTGTCAGGGTCATCCAGAGAAATCTGGTGTACATAATTGGGCTACCTGCGCATTTATGCAACGAGAGCGTGAGTTCACATCCAGATTTGTCCAAGTTGTGTGTGATATGTTTAAATTTTACTTCTCATACCAACTCTACTACTATTTCTTGTTTAGGTACTTGAGCGCAGGGAATACTTTGGTCAATATGGGAAAGTTTTGAAGGTTTCAGTTTCCCGTCCGACTGGGCCTCCCTCTCAGGCATCAGCAAACAGCAATATTAGTGTGTATGTCTCTCTGAACTGTACGCTGCACTTGCATGATCTATTCATACTTAATATGCAGTTAGATTTCTACTTTCAGTACTGGTCAATTAGCCTAATGGCTTATCAAATAATTATCCACTTTCTATGCAATCGTGTGTTTCAAGTTTCTAATAGTTCCTTGTAATACTGGACCGTTGGTATTATAAGAAAGTAAATTCAGACTTCAATCTTGTTATTATGTGGTTTTCTAGTGAACTTGGTGAAGATGTGATATTATGTCCATATCCTTGCAAGTAGCTCAGTCATTTAAGTTTAATCTGAACTATGCAAGTAGCTCAGTCATTTAAGTTTAATCTGAACTATTTAGCAGTGTGATTTGCTGATTTGCATAACCACTTCAAAGTAACATTTGTATCCTCATTGCCAACATTAGGATATGTATTGTATTATTGGTGTGAAATTCAAAGAATCAGATAGATGCAAGGTATCTGTTTCTGGGCTAAGCTCAGAACCCAAATCTGCATTTGCAGATATAGATGAAATTCATCTCTTAATGAGATGCCTAATTTTCTTAGTTTGAGTACTTTATATTGTTCTCCTGGGATGTGTTCTTTAGTTTCTGGGTGATTTCTCTTGGAAATACCAAGAAAGTGTCTGGATGTATTCTGAAACTGTGTTATGCCTGCCTTAAAAAAAAGGGAAACTGTGTTATGCCAGAAACATGCATTGTTTATAATTAAACAGAACTGAGTTAGGGATTATAATTAAGGCATTAACCAAAATGGATTTAGGGTGCCTTTTTTTCTAGTGTAGAAATTGCTGTGTATATTAAAATTTGCATGCTTGCAACACGTCTAATATGGATTGTATTTGATGGTCTCTTTGTTAAAGAACATGTGAAATTAGAGTTGTAGTCTTCTAGAACACACACTGTTCCTCATCTTTACTTTCTCTACATAATTCTTGCACGTGTTGATATGTTGCTGTTACTCCTTGGTTTAGCTATCCTTATATGTACATGCTGTTACATAAACCAGTTAGTTTTTCCCTGAAGAGATTATGCTACCTACTGATTTGTTGAGGACCTAGTAATCATGGCCCTAAACTGTTTAAGAACCATTGGTGTTATTTGCATGTTGTCGCAACAAGTTATTCCCTCGAGTCACAGCTAAGTGACCTTTTGCGCTGTGTGCAGTCTAAGTATTTAAACATTGATCATCAACACCTCTTGACATAGTTAGATTGAATATGTAAATGATATGAGCATATCTGCCTCGAATAGTAGTTGCATAATGTTATGATATCTCTGTACTTTGTAATTATTGCAAGCAATGGAAACTAGCAGTCAAAGGTACACGTTAATGACTGTGGACGTCTTATTTGTGACGGTAGGGAGTGTTCTGTTTGTGTAAGAGTTAGATAAGAATTTCTGCTCTTGCTTAAGCAATGATGGATTCTTGTCAAATGTGTACAGGTATATTACTTATGCCAAAGAAGAAGAGGCCATCCGGTGTATTCAAGCTGTACACAATTTTGTCTTGGAAGGGAAAGTGTTAAGGTGAGTTTCTATACTTTGTTCTCTTCTTTAAGTTTTGCACAACATAGTAACTCAAATGGTTATTGACTGTTGCAGGGCATGCTTTGGTACTACGAAGTATTGCCATGCATGGCTGCGAAACATGGTACAGATGTTACTTCGTTCTGATATCTTCATTTACTTAGTACTTACTCTACTACCCAATTCACTTATCCTGAATGTTTCTTGTCTTTTCTCAGACATGTGGGAATCCAGATTGTCTCTATTTGCATGATGTAGGCAGTCAGGAGGATAGTTTTACTAAAGATGAGATCATCTCAGCATATACGAGGTAGTACTGAGCTATTTTAGCATATGTTGTGGAACCTTAGTTTCTTGTTCTGCTTCCTTATTCATTTTAGCCCTAAGTCATGTGCTAGTCCTGGCTATCATTTTCCTTCTCTGTCTAAACTACTTGTACTCACATTGCCTTTTTGAAAACACCATTTATTTTCCACTTCTGGATATAATAGTTAATCCCTTGAAGCCATACAAGCAAAGTCTTACTATGTATAAGCTGTTGTTCTCTGAGGGTTTATTTACAAAAACATGTCTTCTTCAATGTGGATGCGTATTATATTAAGTGTTGCTTTGATGAACTCATCCCTATGCAAAATTTTATTATGTATAAGCTGTTGGTGTTCTTTGTAAGTGGATTTAGAAAAAAGTATGCGCGCTTCAATGTGGATGTTTTATTATATTATAAAGTACTGCTTTGATGAACTTTGTGCTAAAACAATTTTGATAGTTTCAATTGCTACTTTTCATTCACTCTTCTACATTCCTGTCAGGACTAGAGTCCCCCAGATGGCATCTAGTGTTTCACAAAGACGTACAGGCACTGTGTTGCCCCCTCCAGGAGATGATTTCTCTTACAGTGCGGTGGTTTCAGCCAAGCATACATTCAAGAATGGAACACTTGTATGTTCTCTATGCTGAAAATTCAAAGTGCATTGGAAGACATGCCATTTTTTTAAACTTAATGCTGCTTTCTAGTCTAGGTTTAATTGCTGATATTTTCATCATGTTTTGGCTTACATACTCCATTAACTGGCCACCATCTGTTCAGAATGCCACCAACCAGCCCAGACTTTCACCTCCAAACAGTAGTTCTGGGAGGTCCACACTTCCACCAGCTGCCTCATGGTATGCTATCTCTAAAAGTCTTCTGCTACCTTTTTGCTATGCATTGAAGCTGAGGACTGTGTTACTGATTTTTTTTTTCCTTTTTTATGTGCAGGGGGCAGCGTGATTTGAATGCCAGGACAACAGCTACTGGGGCAACATCATCACAATCTCATACAAAACCTAAATCAGAATCACAGAGTAATCCATTTTCAAGTTCTTCAGTAATTTCCAGTACAAAAACACCCTCTTCGTGGAATGATGATACAAGTACAGCAACAAAAATGTCTGAAGGACAGCAAGTGTCAGAAAAAGAGTCTAAAACCTTGCAGCCGTATAAGCCTGGTATTTCAAAGGAAACACAAGCTCTATCATCACTGGAGTCATCACTGGACATAGATTTCTCGACAATACCTTCAGCTTGGAATGACGATGACATTGTAGTATCAGATGGGATGTCAAAAGGAAGCGATGAAAATCAAGTTGCAAATGAAAATGGCGAGCTAACCCATCCAGCATCTAAGCCACTGGTTTTATCTAAGAAAGACATAACAATGAACAACATTACCAGCAAAAGTCCTTCAGATTTTGTATCAAGTCTAGCAATATCTAAATCAGATGCAAGTACGAGTGATGGTGACCACTCACTTACCAATATTACTCCTAAAAGCCTTACATCAAATGCTGTAGACTGCCAATCTAGTCGTGCTGCTGGGGAGAAAATATTGGAGGATATTGGATCCAGGAACACTGACATGGAGAAGCTATCTGCTCAGATATCTTCAGTAAAATTAGGTGGCAACAATGATATTCAGAGTATGGCAGGAAATCAGCAATCAGATGTAATGCCATGCACATCTCTTGATGTGCCCATGGATCAGAATTTTGACAAAGACCAATCTCATCTCAATCTTGATGAGCTCTTCTTACCTTCAGAAAATAAGGATACTATTCTTTCTTGTCAATATAGTTCTGATAAGCGTCTTGATTGGAGTTCAGAGCTGCAAAATTGTAGTGTGACTCCTTTAAATGATATAGTAGATTCTACAATGCTCACTGACAAACTTCATAGTATACTACTGGATGGTTCAAAGCAACCATCATATTCGTCATTTGCCCAATTTCCTAGTACATTGGATAATTCATTGTGGAATGATACAGAAAGTAACCCTGCATTGACGATTGGCACTAGAGCTTCTTCACAGACGGGGTTTTCTTCAATAAATAACACTTATGTCTTGCCAAATGGAGGTCAAGATGGGCTAGGGACTGTATATACACATGGTAATGTTTCTGGACATCCTGGAATAGGAAGTCATCAGCATAGAGCAATGGGTTCAGATAGTATAGGAAGTTTTGACAAGACCATAAGCGTAAATAAGGATGAGAGCAGAATAATTTCTGATATGTTGTCGTCAGAGTTTAATCCGTGGGATGATTCATATTCGACTGCTAACAATTTTGTTAGGATGCTTAGGGAATCTGAAAATAATGATGTCCATTTCACTGCGCCTTCATGGAAATCAGGAACTGGGAGCAAAGAGTCCAGATTTTCATTTGCTAGACAGGATAACCAAGGAAACTTGTTAGATTCATCTCTCAGAAACTGTGGTACTGGTACTGAGCAGAATTTGAGTTTGCTGCCCCAGAATTCTCGAGGAAATATTTACCAGAATGGCCTTGCATTCCAATCTCTAGAAAATGATTTTTCCAATAGCAACTCTCTTGGTGTATTAGACATGGCAACTGCTGGTGAGTACTATGATACCTTTTCACTACTTTGCCTGACTGAGCAGAATGATAGGTACTGTAAATCGCACCCAAAAAAAAGAATGATAGGTACTGTAATTGAATGAACTTATTTCTGTGTGCTGCACTTATTTTTCATTCAGTATTGGTAAAGATATTCTGACTCATACAAATAGATTGTTGATCTGTTGGTGCTTATTATGTGATTTTTATGTTTACCAGTGATAAGTTTATGTGCTTACGAAGAATTTGCTTTCTCAGGTACATCGAGATCTAAAATATCTGCCCCCCCAGGATTTTCAGCACCAGCAAGAGTCCCCCCTCCTGGATTTTCTTCTGCATTTCCATCCCAGGATAGTTTGAACCCCACTCCTGGGTTTCCTTCTGGAATTTCGTCTCATGATGGGTCTATCCCCCTTCCTAGATTCCCTTCTGCATTTTCTTCTAGAATTTCAGCTCAGGAAGTGTCTAAGCCCCCTACTAGACTGCCTTCTCCATTTTCTTCTGGATTTTCATCTCAGGATGGACCTAATACCTCTTCTAGGTTTCCTCCTGCATTTTCTTCTGGACTTCCATCACAGGATGGCCCTAATCCCCCTTCTAGATTTCCTTCTGCATTTTCTTCTGGATTTTCATCACAGGATGGGTCTAATCAATCATATGGCTCAACATACCAAGGTTTGTTTCCTGTCTCAGTATTTTTGCTTATTTTCCTATAACTAGTTTGATTTCTCATGCCTTTTATGGTTCTTCTTCAGACAATCTTCTCCGGGATACTGTTTTGGGTGGCAACAGTAATCATTACCAATCTCAGTTTGGAAGGCATGCAAGTGATATGGAGTTTGATGATCCTGCTATATTAGCTGTGGGCAAAGGGCTGATGCATGGAATTGGCGATTCAGGGCTGGAGATGAAAAATACTCCTGCTTTTCAAGCACAGTTGCAACCAGCAAGTAGTGATTCAAGGTTTCAGTTGCATATACAGCCAAATGTGCAGTCTCATCAAAACCTGAGATTCATAGACCCTATGCAGGATGGCTTGAACCATATGAATAATAATTACCTGGCATCCAGATTTTTAGCTCAGAACCATGGTCCTATATCCCCTTATGCGCAGATTCCGCAACAACCCAGAAACTCGCAGCTTACAAGTGGTCACTGGGATGGGTGGAGTGATTCAAGACAAGGGAATAACACCACAATGTCAGACATGTCGAGGATGTTATATCCAAGTGACGTGAACAAGATGCACATGCTGGGTTCAAATGATATCTATAACAGAGCCTTTGGAATGTGATTGTCTCTTGGATAATGTGTGACTTTGAGCTGACATGTTCAAACTTGGGGAGCTTGTCGATTTCTGCAAGTAACTGGTTGCACAACAAATACCTGAGGTGGATAGTGGTGTTGTGCTTATGAGCTGGTACACGAGTATTTATTGTTGTATTGGAATTGACCAACATGAACCTGAGCTTTGGTCCAGTCCTTTGAAATTACCAGGTATGCATGCCATTGATTAGTTTCTTGTTAGTGAAACTAGCGTACTATGTATTGGTGCACAAACAAGTTAGAAAACTGACCACCCATTTGGTTTATTTGTTGATGATCAGGTTCATTCTCTTCTATGATTTTGTGAAGCTTGAATGAAAAGAAAGATGCGCGGAGAAGAACAAAGCAGCTGAAGTTGAAATAGATAGAGATGTCTATAATGTGGTGTGGTTTGACTTGTGAGGGAAAGAGATTAAGAAGAAGCTAAGGTGGCTTGGCTTGATGACAGTTTGTTTTCTTGTGTCTGTACATGATGATATCGGTAGGTTTCTGTAGTAACCTGGTGTTCGGTGTCTGTATTAACTAGTGGTGGTTGCTCTTGCTCCCTGCTGTTGTTGGCTGCCTGTGGCGAGTACATGCGTTTTGCGTGGGGAGCTGAGTGATATATTAATTAAAGGAAATTTGAGGTGAAGGTCAACAAGAAAAGTCATATTCAACCAGTGTTACCCACGGCAATGTATGATACTGCATTGGTTTCTTTGCTTAGCATTACTTAGTATTCTTTTTTGAACAAAAAGTCCCTTAACCTTTATTTATTAAAAACAGACACTGTTTTCTGCCTCCCAAAACTTCGTTTCCTTATTTGATTTGCCTGCCAAAACTTTACTTTTGTTCCCTTAGTTCCCTGTTAGCTAAAAAAAACAAACAAAAATACTTGCACGTCACATACAACTCAGGGACTGGGTGGTTCTCAAGCCAGTTAGTTTTCTCCTTGTTAGCAAAACATTCGCCCATCTACATACAACTCAGGGACTCTCGGTGGTACCTACATGAATGAAACCTTGATCTCGGACTTAAGACTGGCAACTCATACATACATAGGTACAGTACAGTACATACAAATAAAGCTGAGGACTGCTGCAATATTCTCATCTCATCTGAGACCCGGCCGCATGAGCAGCTCGTCGAAGGATGCTCCGTTCTGCTCCAAGTCCACCGCCACACTACCTGAATTGTTGTTCGCGGACGACGAGGCACCACCCATGGACTTGTTGCTGTTGGACACGAGCACCTGCTGTTGGATGGTAGAGCGCTGCATCTCCTGGGGTCCCCGCTCGATGGCAATGGCGTCCTGGATCTCCTTGACCACCTCAGAGATGGGAGGCCTCTGAGCGCCCTTGGGCTTCACACACATTATGGCCACCTCAGCGATCTTCCACACCGACTGCAGGTCATAGCCTCTGTCCAACGATTCGTCAACGATGGCGTGGATGTTCCCGCTCTCGATGTGCGATCGGGCCTGCCAGGTTATTCGTTTACTTCAGTTTTTACATCCATTGCTTTTCCTTCAGCAGAAACTCACTGATGGAACAGGAAGCAAAACTGATGCTAGTACTATTCTCTTCTTACCCACGCAACAATGTTACGGCAGTTGAGCCCAAAGTTGTCATTCGAGATCGGTTCATGGCCGGAGATGAGCTCCAGCAAAATCACGCCGAAGCTGTAGATGTCGCTCTTCTCTGTCAGCTGCTGCGAGATGTAGTACCTAACCACACCAGAACAAAATAGATTGTAAGAGAAGATGAAACAGAATGATACAAAACACCTCAGTCAGATTGCTTGGCCTTACTCTGGGTCCAGGTATCCCACTGTTCCTCGAACTATACTTGACACATGAGACCCATCCACTGCAGGTTTCGATAGCCCAAAGTCTGCAACTTTTGCTCTCATGTTCTTGTCTAGGAGAATGTTGCTGCTCTTCAGGTCTCTATGGATAATTGTTGGGGAGCATCCTGTGTGGAGATACTCTATACCTGATTTTTGCAATTTCACATTCAGAATCAGAACCGTGGTGGCTAATTTTCAATATACAAGTAGTGAATTGTGAAACCAGCAGACCACAAACCTTTTGCAGAATCTTCTGCAATCTCAAGACGCTTCAGCCAGCTAGTTATCTTTACATTATCAGCTCCTGCGAAACACCACCAAAAGTTTACCCTCATCTGTATATGTTCTCTCTGTTGACCATGGGGTGCTGTCATCTAACACTTCATGTTGCTGCTAGGGTTGAATCACAATTGAGAGCTAAACTAGAGATATCTGGCATACACAAAAGCCTGTCTATCATTAAGGAGAATCTGATCTAACTTCATGTTTGAGTTCAGTTAATTAAGCACGCGCATGAATGCTCTGCAGTTCCAAAAGATGTAAAATCAACAGTAGGAGCATTCTTTTAGTTAAGTTATATACCAGAAACATTTAGCTTGTCTGCTTCTGGAAGAATAACTATCCACCTACTGACAGTTTGTCGTTGGTCCTACATTGTAGATTTACCATCAGTTGGATGTGGACTTACCACGGAGGTGCTCTTTTAGTGTCCCATTATGCATGAACTCATACACTAATATGTTTTTGCCATCTTGTTGACTGTAACCAAGGAATGTAACCAGGTGTCTATGATGTATTCTGGAAAGCAATGTCACCTGAAACAAGATGTTAGCCAGCTACATATATGCAAGAACACACTAAGTTCCGTATTTCAGGCTGCCATAATTCAGAATTGCATAAAAAAGTATACAGGAGGGTTATCCGGTTATGCAACTATTTTGAACTAATGTTGAGAGTATGAGAACAAACCTCATTCAAGAATTCTCGGATTCCCTGATAGGAGTCGTTTGTGAGAAGTTTGACTGCAATCTCTCTCCCATCAGCCAGCTTCCCATAGTATACTATGCCAAAGCCTCCAGAGCCAATTCTTCTCTCAAATTTGTCAGTAGCATCTTCAATTTCAGATAAAGAAAATCTGTGTGCTGATTCTGTAGCTACTTCACTAAAATATGAACCAAGTTTTTTTGCTGGTGCTGCAATAACAACAGGGTCTGGAGATGGCAAAAGAATCACTGCATGCCCTTCCCTAGCATAATATCGATATACCAAATGAGCTAAAGAGTGTGTACCTTCATGAGATTTCTTTCTCCTACATGTAATGAAATAGCATCCAATAGCAATACCCAGTAAGACAATGGCTCCAATCACCACACATATAACAATTATGGTGTGGCTAATGCCATTGCTTACTATGTGAAGGCCACTGTTGCCTGAGAAGCTGCAGCCATGTAACAATTTAGAACATATGGGAGTCATGCGACCATTCTAAGAACAGCATAGCTATTTGATCCACATATGTAAACATTTTGGTGGCACTAAAGAGTGAAGGCTTTCAAGCCACATTAGTGTTCAAAAGCATGATCTGAAATTAATAGTCTGCTTTAAGGACATGATACTAACTTCAAAATAATGCTTCTCTTGAAAAGTGCTTTTGGAACCTGCCCAGACAGCTTGTTGTTTTGAACATACCTGCATAAGTTTTAGTTCATAATAAGAGCGCCCTTTTTCCATAAAAATCCTCACACAGATGTACTCATATAAAAAATCTTAAATCACTAACATCAATTTGTCTTTGGTTTCTTGAGCAGAAAAATGTAAGAAATGAATACAAATAAAAAAAAAAGTCAAAGGGAAATAAATTGAAGAAAGACTATACTATGGTCTCCAAAGTCTAGAGATTATGACAAGGTGCACACAAGGATGTTTAACTTACAACTCTTTCAGGTTAGGTAGGTCTCCCAAAGAAGATGGCAATTCACCAGTTAACTGATTGTTCTCAAGGTGACTAGAATGAAGAAAAGCACCGTATATTAGTAGAATCATTTAAGAATAACACATTATCAAAAAAAAAAACTGGAAACTCACATATACTGCAAATTACGGCATTCGCTGAAATCAGGAATTTGGCCAGAAAATGAATTACCATCAAGCCTTCTGCATTAACCGAAATAAAGTCGATCAGACAATAGAAGTCAAATACTTAGACAAGATAAAAATAAAGTATTCAGTCCTTACAGCTCAACCAGCCCTGATAACTTTGTCAGTTCCACAGGGATACTTCCTGTAATGTTCTTCCCAGACAATGTGCTGCAAGAAAAAAAATTATTAGGTGTCAAATACTATTTCATTAAGGAAGCCAAAAAATTGAAGGCATAATGACATGGTTGTCATACATTGAGAATACCCTTGGAGAAGCTTCTGAACTGCATTGCACCCAGGACCATGATGCTGGTAAGCACGGATCACCACCCTCTTGTGCCCAACCTTCCTGTGGATATCGTGATACCATGCTGGCCATGATATTTGCTGTCAATGTTGCATACACCAATTCAGTCCCAAAGTGAGTTTCTTATTCTGAAACATAAGGGGTTGTTGCAGCTAGGAAAAAGTAAAGGTAGCAGAACCGTGCACAATTTGCTTACCATCTTGTGATCCCATAGTAATTTGGACATATTTGTAAATCTCCAGCGCATTCAAAATAGGCCCCTTTGAAGAATCATTTGTCTTCCTGAACCCAAACGAGAAAACAAACGGAAGTGTCAAATTCGTGTAGCCTGGTTCATACAAACGGTATTTCCCTTGAGCATTCTCCTCCACGTCAACAGTTGGTTTACTGAGTGCTGGCATGCCGGGGACCTCTAACTTAAATTTCCTCGTTTCATTTGGTGCCAGATCTTCAATTTCTGCAAAATATGAGACTCCCCAAGCATTTGCCGGGAAACCTTCCAAATCAAGGCGGTAGTTCAAGGACCCATCCTGGCCAACTACTGCTGTTTGCATGACCTTTTCAGGTGGTTCTTCATTGGTACTGACGAATATGGGTTTGGTAGTTGATATTCTTTCAGTCCCTGGAGCAACATCAACAAGGTAATTTGCTCTCCTCACAGAATCGGATTCCCAGATTCTATCAAATGGATCATCAGGGTATCTGTGGAACAAGAAAAGGAACAATCTTCTGTCATTTGTTTGCATGAAACAAAATGTAGTTCTGGTTATAACTTAGTTATGACAGTAAGGTGAAGCATGATCAGAGCTTTGATATGTGGCAGCAAAGCAGTCACATGGCCCAATTGGACCTTTGAGCTGACCAGGACAGAGTATCGTAACCACAATCACAACAACACATGCAGTCACAGTTCTACCCAGAGGATATTAAGTTCATATTTTGACAGAATTCTAGTTTAGAACTGTGTTAATTGTGAAGCCTATATATGTACAATGTAAAAGGCATCAGTAGCATGGTGTTGTGCAGTATCAGTACCTCACTGAATCATTGCTTCCTGCGCCAAAATTTATCCTCGCAGACAGTCCCAGAAAGAAGCGCGTCTCATCAGTGGTGTAGTAGAGCGAACCATTAAACTGTCGAAGCTCGAGAGTAGAGATGAAGGGCTGTCCCGTGCTAGCATTGGAGAGACAAACACTGAGCGTGGGAGCAGCAGCCAAGATAATGGCTTCCTCGACGACGGGGGTGGTGGCGTCGTCGACGACAATGGTGGACCAGGGAGACGCGCCGAGGGAGATGTCGAACTTGGGGTAGACGTTGCTGTTGTCGAAGTTGCCGTAGAGGAACGTGGCCCTGACGAGGTAGCGCGTCCGGTTCCTGACGTTCATGGTGTAGCAGTACTTCCTGTTATCCGCGGGGAAGTAGCGCACGGTGGTCAGCTGCTGCTGGGCCTGCTGCTGGCCATTCTGGACCAGCAGCTGCGCCGTCTGGCCGCCGCCGGAGACGAAGGTGGCGTCGGAGGTCCATTGGATCCCGATGGCATCCGTGTGATCACGAGCTCCCCCGCAGTCCAGGCTGATGAAACCTGCAGGAGCAGGATGGGAAGGGGCAAATTAAAGATGAGACACAGACACAGTCCAAGCTAGTTGCTTACTCTGGGTTAGCTTAGATTTACTAGTGCTGTCATTTATGGAATGCAAACTAACTAATTAAGGGGCAAAATCAAACAGGGGGTCAGTGTGGATGGATATGCACATTCCTCGGCTTGCAATTTCGCAAATCTCCTGGAGAAGCTGGAACATTTCTCCCCCATGACATTGGCTATGAGTATGAATGCGTAAAGCTGGGTAGAAAAAGGGCGGTACCGCCGTAAACAAAATAACAAGGAAAAAAAACGAATCTTTGGAGATGGGGAAGAATGGGGGATGGAAGGGCAGGGTGGCTCACCAGGCTGCGCAGCGGACGGCGAGAGGAGGAGCAGCAGCAGGTGGAAGTGCAAGGGGAGGAGGAGAGCAGCGGCGGCGGCTGAGAAGGCGGCAGCCATGGAGGAGAGCAGGCAGCAGCAGCAGCAGCAGCAGCAGCTAGCTCCTTTTCGCCCGCCCCCAACCCCAAGGCCACAAAAGCCGCTGCGCTGCTTCTGCTGCAGCTGTTAGTAGCAGGCAGTCCTAGGAGTACTAGATTCTACTCTACTCTAATCTCAATCAACAACCGAACAAGACCAACAACAAGGAGATGAGATGGAAATCCAGCTTTTCTTTTCTACCACTGTGCTCCGACTCCATGCGGCGCTCGTCTTTAACCAGTGATAAAGTGACTGATTGCAAAAATAATAATTTGTTTATAAATAAACAAATCGAGATAGGTAAGCAGGCAGGCATTGGTCGTTGGAGAGAGAGAGAGAATGTGTGGGACAGGGGGCCTGACTGTCTGCGACTGAGAGAGAATGTATGGGATATTTGGACTTTGGGTGGGTGTTTATCCCGAATTTCCTATCCGTGCCAATGCCAACTCAAATCAAAAACCCAACCGACCTTTGGCTTTGGTGCCAACTTATTATTAAGGCCTCGTTTAAATCCATGGTAAAGTTTTTGGTGTCACATAGAGATGTTGTACGAGGTGTTTGAATACTAATAAAAAAAACAAATTACAGAATCCGTCAGTAATCCGCGAGACGGATTTATTAAACCTAATTAATCCATCATTAACACATGTGTACTGTAGCATAACGTTGTCAAATCATGGGCTAATTAGGCTTAAAAGATTCGTCTCGTAAATTAGTCGTAAACTATATAATTAGTTATTTTTAATCTATATTTAATACTTCATATTCGATGAGATAGGAGGAAAACTTTAGAAGATAGAACTACACCAGGCCTAACACTCCCTCTGTCCTTGTGACACAAAACGCCCCGCCGAAGCTGCCACTACTGTTTCAGGTTTCAGCTAATCCTTTTCTCTGCGTTGCTAACGTGCACATGCCGCATGGACAAATCAGAAATATGCACAGCAGATACTATAATTTCCTAGTTGCAAATCATAAAAGTGCAACGCTCAAATGCGATATCAGGAACTAGTATAGTACATATTAAAATCAACACCTTCATATCTTCCTTATTTACTTTTTTATTATATAAAGTGAAATATACTAACGCCCCTTTTTTAAGCTTGTTTGGAGATGTCATCTAGGTTCCTAAAATACAAATCATGACACTCATCAGGCGGTTTGAAAATTGAGTCTGGAGGAGCTCGAAAACGCTCGAGGGGCAACACGCAGTATTTCCTCTGCACCAAATAAGTGCATATCTTGCACTTGGAGAAGTCAGTCAATATTAAATTTGATCAAATATATAAAACGTACTATGTTTATGATACCAAATAAATAACATTACATTAATCACATAATATGTTTTTATAGTAAATCTATATAGAGATAAAAATATTAATATTATTTTCTACAAATCTAGTTAAATGAGATTAATTGACTCCTCCAAGTGTAAGATGTGCATATATTTTGGGACGGAGAGAGTAGACCGTTTCTCCCTCTTTTTGATTTTTACGAACTACAATAAATATTATACTTTGTATGTGTATGCTATCCGATATGATAATTTTTGGGCATTGACAAAAACGTCTATATATACTAAAAAGACTAGTCATTGTAACTCTTACAAATGGGCCATGGCTTCCCCTCATCTAAACAATTTCTTATAAAGAATAAAAAAAATAATTTCTTATAATAAGTAACTACAGTATACTTAATTCCACCACTCAAGTAATATGACCCCTCTTTGTATTGGTAACATGCATGTGATCCTTGTCGAGCTCTGCCACTGAATGACTGTTGTTAGTTTAATTGCACCAGAAGGCAATGATCAATGGGTCATGGATTGATCTACGTGCATGTCAGCTTTAATTTGCCTCTTGACATCACTGCATTATCATGTTGTCATGTTTGTTACCTCGCTGGCTGAGTTTGAGACGCAACTACGTACTACGCATTATATATTGGATGGATTCTCGCAAAAATCCCCCCGGCCCAGATGTTGCTTTGCTGCCTAGTAGCTGGACTGAGAGCGAGAGATGAGTTGTTCCAGCATCCGGTGGAGCAGGTGGCCAGCCTTAGGCCATGGCGCCATAGGCCCGCGCGTAGTTTAGGTTGATCTCAATTAATCTTAAGAATATCATAGTTAAAATGTAGCATCTTTAAGGTATATCAGCCGGGTCGGGAACGGCCTCTCTTATATGTTTTTTAAAACTTCTATCTTTTTAATATAATGATACGCTATTTAGAAAAAAAAAGAGTGAGAGATGCACACCAGCTCCGGCACCAGCAGCACCAAAAGCTAGCAGCAGGCCCAGCTGCATCATCACACTTCAGACAGTAGCTAGTACTCCTCCATGATGCATCATCGTAGCCGCATGCAGCATGCGAATGCGTCTCTCTCTCTCCCCTCTCTCTGTCTCTGCATGTGTCAAAAGGTGATTTGGATAGGAAAATCGAGCACAAAATAAAGCGAGCGACGACATCAAAAAGCAAGTGTTGTAAGTACGTAGCTAAAAGCTAGTGCTGGATTAGGACGTACTGAGAGAGGATAATGACGACATGCACATCGATCAAGTCTTAAGCTAGAAGCATTCTTCTTTTCTTTAGGGCCTGTTTAGATGCGAAAATTTTTAGCTTTGGGCTACTGTAGCACTTTGTTTGTATTTAACAAAAATTATCTAATTATGGACTATTTAGGCTTAAAAGATTCGTCTCGTCAATTACGGATAAACTGTGCAATTAGTTATTCTTTTTACCTACATTTAATGCTTCATACATATGCCGTAAAATTTGATGTGACAGAAAATCTTAAAATTTTTTGGATTTTGGGTGGGATCTAAACAGGGCCTTAATTGGACGTGCACGAGCACCTGGTATATATTGACACAAGAGATGCCAGCCATTGCACGGCTATTGCCACTACTAGCCTTGCATTCAATGCTGACTCGATCGTGTCCTCCTGCTCCTTTTCTTTGTCCGCCACTTCATTGTATCTCCAAGAAAGTTGGTTAAACTTAAGATGCTAGCTAGCGTAACGAAGTGGTGGACAAACCTGAGATACTTTGATTCTCTAAAAAAGTTAGAATGACTTATAATTTGAGTTGGAGGGAGTAGTTTTATTTGGCTCGATTGGTCTCTTTACTCTAGGTATCTCGGCCACGTGACCAAAATCCTTATTTGGCGTGCGTGCAGAGCCTGAACCTACCTGCGAGCAACACGCGCATATGTGTCAAGAAGCGATTGGGGGAAGCTATGTGGTTGTCTTTGCCCTGCGACACTTGAACATCTTCCGCGTACAACACATGTGAGGTTAGGGGTGGACGAGGTGTGGGCGGAGCAGCGTGCTCGCCACCAACCATGGAAGTGGTCGAGGCTAGCGCGCGGGGTGGAGAGGGTAAGGATTAGGGTTTCGGTTTGGGATTTAGGGCCCTCCAATATCCTCCGGCTTTAGAAGGTGTTTGTATTACCCCTTCTAAACTTTAGTCCCTATCACATCGGATGTTTGGGCATTAATTTAGAGTATTAAACATAGACTAACTACAAAACTAATTGCATAGATAGAGACTAATTTGCGAGATGATTCTATTAAGCCTAATTTTTCCGTGATTTGATAATGTGGTGCTACCGTAGACATGTGCTAATGATAAATTATTAATTAGGCTTAATAGATTCGTCTCACAAATTAGTCTCCATCTGTGCAATTAGTTTTATAGTTATCTCATGTTTAGTTCTTTTAATTAGCATCCGAATATCTGATGTGATAAGGACTAAACTTTAGTCATGTATCAAATACCCCCTTAGGGTCCGTTCGGTTTTCTCGGAATGCACCAGGAACAATTCCAGCTCCTCAAAATTAGTATAAATTATTGAATCATTCCGGCTAGGAATTATTCTAAGGCCCTATTCCTAATCAACCGAACAAGCCCTTAGACGGATTTTCATAGGCATGGCGTAGTGTTTCCACAGGTGGTGAGGCAACGAGGCGGCAGCAGCGCCGAGCGAGCGGTGGAGGACAACCAGTGAGCGAGGCTGGTGGTGGGCCAAAGAATGTCAGAGTGGAAGCTGCAGGGGCGTTAAGTCAGTGGCAGAGGCGCCCTTAGCCGAAGTGGCAGCGGTGGGTTAGGCGTTAAAGATATGACAGAAAAAATGCATCAGCATTACGACACAAACTCAATATCATTTTATTTGATGCCAACCCTACTCATGACATCATCAAGCAACCGGAAATCATTCTCACTTATACACTCTCTCCTTCCGAAACAAAGTAAATCTCACTTTTGAGGAGCAAAATGCTTTCAAATTTGACTAGGTTTATATATTCCACAATTGATCCTATATGAGATGCATGAAACTGCTTGCATTCCTATTTGTGAGCTCATGGACAAGCCCGCTTGCATCCCTACCTACAGTTATTCATACCGATTTTTTTACAATTTGGCTCTTTTTTAAAAGTTTCTCACAAATAGACCCCTGGCGGAAAGAATTTAGGAAATTGACCCTTAGCTCAGCTATTATTGATCTTTGCGCCGAGCTCTTGGGCACGGTCGATGGCCTGCTAGGGGGCTAGGCGCCAGAGTTACGGGCGCCGAGCTCAGCGCCGTAGATCTTGGCGCCGAGCTTGGCGCCGTAGTGACTGGCGCTGAGCTCCCTACATTTAACCCTGGCCCAACCTTCTTGCCCGAGCGTTCTTCCTCTTCTTTCTCCTCCCTCTCGAGTTTTTCTCTCTCCACTTCACCCTACCTCACGAATTATCATATTGGACCCTGAAAACCTTGATTTGATCCGTAGATCTTTGAGAGCAAGGTATCCTCGCTCCCTTACTTGTTTTTTCGTATCGATTCGGTATATATTAGTTGGATTTTTGAACATAAGAATCATCATCACTTAGGGTTTTATTGTATCCCTCAATATATGTATTATACAACCGTAGGTTGATTCCAAGGCGTAGAAAAAGCTAGCAAACCTAGGCGCATGTAGTTATGTTATGGGTTCATTGTTGTGGATCAAATGAGAAACCCTAAGTTTAGGGTTTAATGTTAACTGTGAAAGGTCCTTGTGTGGTTTTGGTAATTGAGTGACAACCTAGGTGGACTAATTGTGTTTATATGAGATACACAGGTGATTAGTCCACAGGTACATATGTGTGAGCAACATATGCCATGAATGTGAAAATAGCTTGGAGATGTTGCAAAGCTCACACATGTGATGATGAAGGAGCTCATTGCACATGAGACATGACATTGAGTCATGTGATCAAGGTGGAGAAGATCAAGACAAGACTTGGCTTGATGGACCGGTTGCAAGTGTGAAGGGCAAGTCGGAGGCTTTGGAGCAATGGACCGCATGGCGGTGAAGCTTGAGCAATACTTGGCGCCGATGGACGAAGGCAACGATGAAAAGCAAGTGAAGTCAAGATCGATGAACCAATATGATCACGTGATGATATGAAGTGGATCATATTATTGTTGATCATGTTGGTACATGTGTTGCATTGACATTGGAGGAGATGGAATGGAATGCGCAAGGCAAAGGTATAACCTAGGGCATTTCATTTCACCGGTCATAGGTGTGTAGAGAAGTTGATGACCAGGTTTAGGATAGATGGTCGTACTATCAAGAGGGGCAAACTTGTTTGCATATCGGTCATCTAGTGCCACTCGAGTGATCTAACTTTGCATCGTCACTAGGATCGAGTGGCGTGGCAAGTTGAGTGGCTAACACCCTTGAAAATGTTTGTGAAAATATGCTAACACATGTGCACAAGGTGATACACTTGGTGATGTTGGCACATTTACAAGGGAGATAGAGTTGGAGTTGATGTGGATCAACTTGGCGATGAAACGGTGGCGAGAAGGGTTGGGAACTCCACCGGCGCCCTATATAGAAAAGATAGGGTCCCATAGAGTGGACCAGACTCTGGTCACGCAGTGACCGGACGCTGGGTTGCAGCGTCTGGTCAGTGGTGGCAGGCAGCGTGTAGCGTCGAGCAATCGACCGGACGCTGGCTCTGGAAGTGACCGGACGCTGGCTGTGTGTGTCCGGTCAGGGCTAACGTGTGATGACGCAGGCAGAGCAGAAAAGCTGGAAGTGACCGGACGCTGGTGGTGCATCCAATCGCAACCGACCGGACACGTCCGGTCATGTCTGGTACCTTACTAGAAACGACCGGACACTGGGGTTGCTGCGTCCGGTCAGTTCAAGCTACTGCGTCCGGTCAACAGATGACCATTGGGATCGGGTGAACAGTGTTTGAAGAAGGGGACACGTGGCGTGCATCGCACGACCGGACGCTAAGGTCCAGCATCTGGTCGATCGGACCGGAGCGTCCGGTCGATCGGATTCGGAGCGTCCGGTCGTCCCGACTTTTGCCCAGTGAAGGGGTAACAGCTCTATTTGTTCGTGGGGTTATAAATAGAAGCCATGGTCGGCCTTGGGCCGACAGCTAAGCACACTAGAGCCTTGGTGGCTTGTGTGGTAGTGCTTGGGAGCCCTCCATCTCACACATACTTGATAGTGATCATCCGATTGTGTGAGTGAGCGATTCTAGTGCGATTGCATCGTGAGGTTGCATCGAGTGGCACTAGGTGATCGAGTTGCAAGCCGGTGGTGCTTGTTACTCTTGGAGGTTGCCACCTCCTAGATGGCTTGGTGGTGGTCTCCGTCGAAGCCCGCAAGAAGCTTGTGCGGTGCTCCGGAGAAGTGCTTTGTGAGGGGCATTGTGCTCACCCCGTGGAAGCCGCGAAGAGCAACTTTAGTAAAGCGTGTCATTGAGCTACCCTCACTTCCGGGGTAGGTTCTTGCAGCGCCCGACATGCGGGCTTGGCGGGTGATGTCAATTAGCCACCGAACCACCAAGTGAGCGGTCGACACAACAGGGACTAGCGTGTTGGCAAACACGTGAACCTCGGGAGAAAATCATCGTGTCAACCTTGTTCTTCCCGTTGGTTTGCATCCCCATTACACAAGCTTGCTATTATTTTCATATACATTGAGCTTGTGTTGTTGCTTTTGTAATTAGTTAGCTTGTGTAGCTTGCTAGTTACCTTCTTGCTTGTGTAGCATAGAAGTAGCTCCCTTGCGTGGCTAATTTGGTTTGTGTAACCTTGTTAGTCACATTGCTTAGTTTGTGTAGCTAAGTAATTGCACTCTCTAATTTGGCATTGGTTGCCTTGTTATTGAGCATTGCTAGTGAGCGTAGGTGGCTTTGTGCTTTTGCTTACTAGCATGTGTAGGAGCTCCCTTGTTGCTTAAAGTACTAGTAGCATAGGTTTGTGTGACCTTGCTCCTAGAATTGGTTAGAAGAGCTCTAGCTAGCCCTGCACCTTAGTTGCTTAATTAGTATCTTTGGAAGGTGCTAGAGAACATAGATAGAGGGGTGTAGTCTTGGCTAGACCGATAGTTTTAATTCCACACTTGTTTCGGTTAGCCGACGCAATTAATTTTAGAAAGGACTATTCACCCCCCCTCTAGTCCGCCGTCTTGACCCTACAAGTGGTATCAGAGCGAGGTCTCTCATTTATGGTTTTCACCGACCCGAGAGGATGGCGTCTAATGGGCTAGATGTTTGTGAGGCACATATTTTTTATGGCACAAACTTTGCACTTTGGAAAAATCTCATGCTTGATCATTTTCGTGCAAAGGGACCTAAATTTTGGTGGGTTGTCACAAGTGGTCTCACCCATGTCTTGGACCATAGAAATCTCACCAAAGCTCAAAGAGTTCTCTATGAATTTGATACACATGCTTGTTGTTTTCTAATGGATGCTTTAAGCTTTGATTTGATGAAACAAGTAAACATCAAGGGAACCGCTCGTGAGATATGGGAGTCCATCAAGGAAACCTTCGGTGATTCCTCCACATGGGATGATGGCAAATTCAAGAAGGAGGATGAGCCCAAGAAGGAGGTGCATGAGTGTGTTGAGCATAACCACAATTTGGTGATTGTGGAAGATTGCTCCACCTCATGGTCAAGTGATGATGGTGATGATCGATCTACTACAAGTTCACTTGATAAGGTTGATGATGATGCCACAAGTGTTGCAAGTGATGATGCTACCCCATGCACACTTGATGGTGATGATGGTTCATGCTCAAGCCATGATGAAGATGCTACTACAAGCTCTCCAACTACATCACCACATTGCTTCATGTCACAAGGTGACACCAAGGCAACAAATGATAATGTGGTTGATCATGTTGATTTATATGATGAGCTTGTTAGTAGACTTGCCAGTATGACCATGTCTTTAGAAAATGAGAAAGCTAAAACATTGAACTTAGAAAATGAAAACTCATTTCTAAAGAACTCTTGTGAAGAACATAAGAAATTACTTGATGCTTATAAATCTTCACATGATAAGCTAAAATTGAATCATGAGACACTACTTGCATCTCATGATGAATTATTAGAACAACATATTTCTCTCATTAAAGTGTTTACAAAGAAACTTAAAAATAATGAGAGCTCATCACATGGATCAAATGATAAATTGCAAAATGTTGCTAACCCTTGTGATATAGGCAAGAAGCATGTATCCACCTCTTGTGATAATTTATTAGATATGACATGCTCTTCACAATTAGATGCTTGTTCTACTTCTATGTCTTGTGAGACTAACCTTTTGAAGGAGAACAATGAGCTCAAAAATGAAGTGAAGAAATTGAGCAACAAGCTAGAGAGGTGCTACAACTCAAAAGTCACCTTTGAGCATATGTTGAAGACTCAAAGAAACTATGGTGACAAGTGTGGCCTTGGCTTCAAGAAGAAGATGACAAAGGGCGAAAGAAAGAGAGAAAAAAAGATGAAGAAGCTACAACAAAGAAAGCTTTCTCATACCATGTGCTACCGGTGTCATAAAGCGGGACACCTTGCAAATGGTTGCCCTAACATTGAGAAGCTCAAGAAGATAAAAGAAGATGAGAGGCTCAAGCATGTCAAGTGCTTCAAGTGCCGCACTTGGGGTCATCTTACCTCAATGTGTCCAACCAAGCAATTGGTGAAGCAACAAGTAAAGCCTCAACCAAAGCCACAAGTTGAGCAAGAGAAGACACCCCAAGTTCAAATCAAGATCAACCATGAAGATGGTGGTGATTTGATGATAAAGAAGAAGAAAACAAGAAGGGGTGGAAAGGCAAGGCATCCAATGCAAACTCAAGATGCCAAGATGATGAGTAAGAATGAAGATGAGAAGAAAGATCATGCTCACATCAAGTGCTTCAAGTGTGGAAGTGTGGGACACTTTGCCTCCAAGTGTCCTACCAAGCTTGAGAAGAAGGCTCAAGCAATTCATGAGAGGCAAGGCAATGAGAAGCACCACATGAGCAAAGAAGAGAAGGCTCAAGCAAAGAGAAAGTGCTACTCATGTCGGAAAAGGGGACACATGGCACATTCATGTCCCCTAGGTGACATTTTTAAGCCTATTTCAGTTGTTGATGATAACATGCTTAGAAAGGATGGTAATGGTACCTCTATGGTTGCTATTGCAAAATATCCCGCTATTCATACTAAGGCTATGCCTAAGTATGTTGCACCTAACTTGAGAGGACCCAAACTTGTTTGGGTACCATCAAAAGGTGAATGATTGTTTGTAGGTACCATCGGCATTGGAGGCTTGGTTCAAAAAACA
Source organism: Miscanthus lutarioriparius (assembly GCA_904845875.1). Classification (NCBI taxonomy): domain Eukaryota; kingdom Viridiplantae; phylum Streptophyta; class Magnoliopsida; order Poales; family Poaceae; genus Miscanthus; species Miscanthus lutarioriparius. The sequence continues at coordinate 99,732 of CAJGYO010000770.1, read as the reverse complement.
TTCACCTTGTTGATCATATAGTTGAGCCAAGTGTTGATAAAGTGATGACCATTATCCCAATGCCATGACAAATTGAGTGAAGTCCAAATGTGCTATCAATATACAAGTGCTATAATTCAAGTTATTGGTGATTCATTGGATATATTTGATGACTTGCAAATAATTGAGTTGAAGCTTGCTAGTTGGATGATCATGTGCTAACCAAGGTATATCTCTTGTTGATCATTTCATTTGGATGCATATGAGTTGATTGAATTGGATAAATATGCAATGTTGCTTGCTATGAGATGATTGAATGGATAATTGATTAGTAATCAAGTTTGGATTGATTTATGTTGAATAAATTCATAAGATGACATTTACTAAGTGAATTGAATGGATATATGTCTTATGGAAGTATTCAAACAAGTTAGTTTCAAGTTTGATTCACATTTGATGAAGTATAGCTCAATTGTTGAAATCTGTCATGTAATTAAGAATCTGAGCTAGCTGTGATCTTAGCCATGTTTGAGTAATCAACACTTATTGGATTGGCATAAAAATTGGTGTACATGCTCTAGACTTATGGTATAAGATGTTGTACAATTTTCATGAGAATTGAATAAGAAATGCTTTGGTTTTGGAGTGGATCTTGTCAGCTATAGTGCAGCAGTTTTCAGCATGTAGCAGTGTGGAAGAATTGAAATCTGGTAGCAATCTAGAAGTCAAATAAAGCTCAAATTGTTGTGGCTGCTAGATAACTTAGTGAAGCACATCTCCACAAAATTTCGTGGTATTTGGATTTATACCTTGGGAGATATGCATATTTCTTTGAAGGGTACAAAATCTGTTAGAAAAGTGATAAATGTTGGATTGATCTAGAATCACTTTGATTGAAAGGTCCTCAAGATGGAAATATGTTTAATAAGTAATTGAGGCACCTAAGTTTGGTTTTGAGATGATCTATAAGTATGACAAGAAAAGAGTACAAGGCTATTTGATTGTGGAGTGCACTTTGCACACATTTGATACTCAAGATGAAGATCAAGATCAAACTCTAGTTGAAGATATAGTTTAAGTTCTAGATATGATTGGATATCATTTGGTAGAAAGAAAAGGACTTAAACAAGTAGAAAGAAAAGGACTTAAAGAAGGAATCAAGGTCACTCATCAAGTTAAGTCCATCACTTGGATCAATCAAATCAAGTCATTTCAAGTGAGTATCAAGAATGATTCTTAGAGAGAGGTCACTTCTCCCTAGTGTAGGGGCTTGCCGCCTATGTGTAGGTGAACCAAGTATGGTACTTGGAAGGCTAACATGGAAGTGGTGATCCGAGAAACATTTGAGATGCTTAGTTGAAGTAATCAAAAGGGTTGATCAAGAAAAGCAAGTAACACCCAAAAGAGAGCTAGTCATGATATTTCAAGTGGTATTCTCAAATTGATACTCTCATGCAAGCAAAGATCAAAAGATAAAGCAAGCCAACCACAACAAGAAAGTGCACTTGATCATAAGTGGTATTCATTTCATATGGGTGAAGAATGAAATTCAACATGGTATCTATTGGTCTTCACCAAGCTAATAATTGGACTTCACATTGCTATTGGAGTAATGAATTGGAATCTATGTGACTATCCTCTACTCCAACATAGCAAAGGTATCATTGTAATGTGCATGATCATTTCATCCCATACTAGTATGCGGTTAGTGCATATAGTACATGCTTCATAGGATCATGCATAACAAATGAAATGCTTAAATTCATAGCCTACCACTATTGTTTGAATGATTACTTGATCTAGTGGTTAGTACATGAATTTGTTCATGAGCTAGTGAACCTAAGTACTTGACTCAATTTGGATTGCCAACAAGTGACAAGTACAACATTGGCAAGATAACCCTTGCAAGAGGTGTGAAGAAGCTTGTCATTGGTTCAAACCGGACTTGGAAGCTTAGGCAAATCAATTTAGTTCAAGTCAATCATAGAAGCTCATGATAGTGATAAGAGTACAAGCACAAGACAACAATGCAAATGAATATCTAGTTTGTTTGTTTCAAATGGTATCTAGACTCAAGTATTTTATCAAGAATCTACAAATAATGTCTAGATCAACTCACAAGTGATATCCTATAAGTGGTACTCATGAAGATAGCAAATGTTCAAGAAATGGTTTTTATTGAAAAATCCAACAAGTGGTTCCATACTAGAAGATTCTTTCAAGTGATATCACATCTACACATAATATCAATCATGCAAGAAAATGGTTTCACAAGTGATCCTCAACTTTAAGTGATCATCAAATGAAGAATGCATCCCTCACCTACAAGAGCTCAAGTGTATCAAATGGATGACCCATGCTATCACATAGGGGGAGGTGTCCCACAAATTGATCTCAAGATCAAAAATCCAAGAAGCCCTACACAAGATACAAGTGGTATAAGTTACAAGTGGTATTTACAAATGGTGTCATTCCAACAATCAAGTGATGTCCATAAAAAATGCAAGATTCAAGCATCAACCATCTACCCCAAATGCATACCTTTGCATCAATGAGAAGCACACCTTTTATGGAAATTGATGACAAAGGGGGAGAGATTGTACAAAGATATGAAAACTTTGAGATTGAGATTATACAAGGGGGAGAGATAAGATATAAAAGCTCAAAGAAGTAGAGGTTGGACATGGATATGGACAAAGAGGGAGCAACATTGAAGAAAAGAGATGGATCAAAATTCTTGGACAAGAGAAGCACACAAGTAGGGGGAGCAAGCTCATGAACTTTGATTGATTGCATTTGATATGTGCATATTCATGTGCTTGCTTGCATTGCATAAGCTTTCAAATTCAATATGCATGCTTGTGTGGTGTATGCTAGTTGTAAAACTTGAATGATGATTTGATAACTAGCATGCATAGGATGATAGCTAGACACTTGGCATGCTTTTCAAGTAATGCTAGTACCTTGCTTTTAATGTTGATCTCACAAGGTATCTAGCGCTTTTATTTCCAAGTGATATCTAGCTAACCATGGTGCTAATGATGAACTTAAAGGTGCAACTCCGATTGGTACACGCTTCAAAGGTTTATTCTATACACCTTAGCATCATTTTCTAGTAATTACTCTCCCACAATTTTAATCTATGCATATGTGCGAGCTTCAAATCAAACACTCTAGCACATATGTAGGGGGAGCTAATACTACCACTTCAGGTTTGTGGTACTTGTCCAAAAATCATTCTCACATGGTAAAATTGCTTGGGCAAGCAACATGAATCCAAAAGAGCTTAATTTCCATATCTTTGTAGAGTTGTCATCAATTACCAAAAAGGGGGAGATTGAAAGGTCCTTGTGTGGTTTTGGTAATTGAGTGACAACCTAGGTGGACTAATTGTGTTTATGTAAGATATAGAGGTGATTAGTCCACAGGTACATATGTGTGAGCAACATATGCCATGAAGGTGAAAATGGCTTGAAGATGTTGCAAAGCTCACACATGTGATGATGAAGGAGCTCATTGCACATGAGATATGACATTGAGTCATGTGATCAAGGTGGAGAAGATCAAGACAAGACTTGGCTTGATGGACCGGTTGCAAGCGTGAAGGGCAAGTCGGAGGCTTTGGAGCAATGGACCGCATGGCGGTGAAGCTTGAGCAAGACTTGGCACCGATGGACGAAGGCAACGGTGAAAAGCAAGTGAAGTCAAGATCGATAAACCAATATGATCACGTGATGATATGAAGTGGATCATATCATTGTTGATCATGTTGGTGCATGTGTTGCGTCAACATTGGTGGAGATGGAATAGAATGCGCAAGGCAAAGGTATAACCTAGGGCATTTCATTTCACCGGTCATAGGTGTGTAGAGAAGTTGATGACCAGGTTTAGGATAGATGGTCGTACTATCAAGAGGGGCAAACTTGTTTGCATATTGGTCATCTAGTGCCACTCGAGTGATCTAACTTTGCATCATCGCTAGGATCGAGTGGCGTGGCAAGTTGAGTGGCTAACACCCTTTAAAATGTTTGTGAAAATATGCTAACACATGTGCACAAGGTGATACACTTGGTGGTGTTGGCACATTTACAAGGGAGATAGAGTTGGAGTTGATGTGGATCAACTTGACGATGAAACGGTGGCGAGAAGGGTTGGGAAGTCCACCGGCGCCCTATATAGAAAAGATAGGGTCCCACAGAGTGGACCGGACTCTGGTCACACAGTGACCGGACGCTGGGTTGCAGCGTCCGGTCAGTGGTGGCAGGCAGCGTGTAGCATCGATCAATCGATCGGACGATGGCTCTGGAAGTGACCGGACGTTGGCTGTGTGTGTCTAGTCAGGGCTGACGTGTGATGATGCAGGTAGAGCAGAGAAGCTAGAAGTGACCGGACGCTGGTGGTGCGTCCGATCGCGACCGACCGAACACGTCCGGTCATGTCTGGTACCTTACTGGAAATGACCGGACACTGGGGTTGCTGCGTCCGGTCAGTTCAAGCTACTACGTCCGGTCAACAGATGACCGTTAGGATCGGGCGAATAGCGTTTGAAGAAGGGGACACGTGGCATGCATCGCACGACCGGACGCTAAGGTCTAGCATCCGGTCGATCGGACCAGAGTGTCCGGTCGTCCCTACTTTTGCCCAGTGAAGGGGTAACGACTCTATTTGTTTATGGGGTTATAAATAGAAGCCATGGTCAGCCTTGGGCCAGCAGCTGAGCACACTAGAGCCTTGGTGGCTTGTGTGGTAGTGCTTGGGAGCCCTCCATCTCACACATACTTGATAGTGATCATCCGATTGTGTGAGTGAGCGATTCTAGTGCAATTGCATCGTGAGGTTGCAAGCTGGTGGTGCTTGTTACTCTTGGAGGTTGCCACCTCCTAGATGGCTTGGTGGTGGTCTCCGTCGAAGCCCACAAGAAGCTTGTGCGGTGCTCCGAAGAAGTGCTTTGTGAGAGGCATTGTGCTCGCCCCGTGGGAGCCGCGAAGAGCAACTTTAGTAAAGCGTGTCATTGAGCTACCCTCACTTCTGGGGTAGGTTCTTATGGTGCCCGACGTGCGGGCTTGGCGGGTGATGCCAATTAGCCGCCGAACCACCAAGTGAGAGGTCGACACAACGGGGACTAGCGTGTTGGCAAACACGTGAACCTCTGGAGAAAAATCATCATGTCAACCTTGTTCTTCCCGTTGGTTTGCATCCCCGTTACACAAGCTTGCGATTATTTTCATATACATTGAGCTTGTGTTGTTGCTTTTGTAATTAGTTAGCTTGTGTAGCTTGCTAGTTACCTTCTTGCTTGTGTAGCATAGAAGTAGCTCCCTTGCGTGGCTAATTTGGTTTGTGTAACATTGTTAGTCACATTGCTTAGTTTGTGTAGCCAAGTAATTGCGCTCTCTAATTTGGCATTGGTTGCCTTGTTATTGAGCATTGCTAGTGAGCGTAGGTGGCTTTATGCTTTTGCTTACTAGCATGTGTAGGAGCTCCCTTATTGCTTAAAGTACTAGTGACATAGGTTTGTGTGACCTTGCTCCTAAAATTGGTTAGGAGAGCTCTAGCTAGCCCTGCACCTTAGTTGCTTAATTAGTATCTTTGGAAGGTGCTAGAGAACATAGATAGAGGGGTGTAGTCTTGGCTAGACCGATAGTTTTAATTCTGCACTTATTTCGGTTAGCCGACGTAATTAATTTTAGAAAGGACTATTCACCCCCCCTCTAGTCCACCATCTCGACCCTACAAACTGCTTTCGGTTCTTAGAACGAAATTGGTTGTATTGTAGTTATGGTTCTCATTGATATTTATTTGTGATGTTTTGATTTATGTTTGTTAAATTACATCCGTTTTGTTAGATGCAAGAAATATTTTGGGAGGAGTTTTGGCGAAAACGGGGTCATCCTCGAGAATTATACCCCGACACGTCTAGCAAAGATGCCCCCGTCCCTCCTGACCTCGCTATCCCTAACTGTGACTGTGGTTTCCCGGCCCATGTTTTTCAATCGAAACATCTGAACACAGCGGCGCGTTGCTTCTACACATGTAGTCGGTTTAATGTAAGAAATTGTTTGCACTATCCTTTTTCTTTATTTGTGTAAGTATGTTACTAATATTTTGTTGGAATCTCGTTGTGTAGGACCATGAGAGGTGCTTTTTCTTTTAGTGGATCGATGGTGCAGACAAGTTTGATCCTAGGTACCTCTTTTTCGACGATTGGTTTAGAGGGAGACATCCACGTGAGCACTTCAAGCGATGGGTTCCACCCCCCTAGCCCTCCGCCAATGACGGCTAAGGAGAAGCACCTAGCCGCAGTTAGACGACTGCGGAGATCGAGCTGTGATAAACCATGAGAATACGTTGGAGTTTGTGTGTCCAAACAAGCATGAAGTAAGTGCAAAGTGTATGTGTTGAAATCTTGAGCTATATGTGTTCATGTACTAATGTCTCATTATTTAGATGTTTTCAATGGCGAAGTGTCATTTCAAGGAGTGGTTGTATGGTCCTAAGAACCAATGGCCGGAAGAACCGTGGAGGGTTAAGGAAAAAAAGAAAGAAAGGGTAATCTACAAAGCACCTCCTGTCATGTGTGAATGTGCTGTAAAATCCAACTATGGCCTAGTCCCTTTGGAGATTGGAATTGACCATTATTGCGGCCATATGATTGAGTATGATGAGGTTTGTTATTTTTCTGGTAAACATAAAATTGTATTTTGTTTGTTTTGCTAAGACATATATGATATAATATTTCTTTTAAACAGAGCACTAGGAAATGCAGTTGGGAATGTTATGATGGTCAAGCTAAGTTCTTGGATAAACTGAAGAAGAGGCAACTAATTGCACAAAAGAGGGGATATGGACCTGACTACGTCAACCTATTCGTTAAACATCACAAAGAAAAGATGCGTGAGTTTGCTAGACAGCGCGTATTTGTAACCCGATCGATATTGGGCTTAACAAATGGGGATTGGAGAGGCGGATGACGTTAGAGGAGGAGAGGGCAAGGAATGAGGCAAGGGAGGAGACAAGAGTACAGGTGCAGGTCTTGAACGAGCATGTTGTTACATTATGTGCCAGTGAGTGCTTGAAAACCTTTTTTTTGTTGCTTGGTTTTAAATGTAATATAATCGCGTTGCTAACTGATTGCATTTTATACATGAAGGGATTGGTTGCAGCGGGGAACATGCCGCAGAGGTGGCTCGTGCAAGGTATGAGGAGAAGAAGTTAGATGACCATAGATCGTGAGCTGGTTGCACCGTTCAATCACCGATTGTGTTGTCTGATGAGGGAGATGAGGATGAGGACGACACTGCCAGACTGAGTGAGCTCATTGCTCTAGCAGAGGCAGGCATGCAGGCGCAGGATGCTGAGGACGACACTAGCAGACTTAGCGAGCTCATCGCTCTAGCAGAGGCGGGCATGCAGGCGCAGGAGGCTGAGGACGACATTGGTAGACTAAGCGAGCTCATCGCTCTAGCAGAGGTGGGCTTATAGGCGGAGGAGGATGACGATGCGTTCTTCACTCAGGCCACAGCGGCCGCAGATGAAGTGAATGCCGCTTACTACAAGTGACAGGTAGGTCAGAGCAATGCATTTGAGCCTAGCCACAACAACAGGGTTGTAGTAGAGGACTGGTACTCGGATGATGAGTTGCTTACTCAATACGTTTTAGACTAAGGATTTAGAAGTGCATTTGCCCCTATGTCTACTGTTAGCACGTAGTTGTAGTATTAATATGTTGTGTAATGTGGCATAGTATTAAACTTTTCATTATGTGGTTGTTTTCATTATCTATGGTCTTAATATTCTGTTTAATGATACGGACGTATTGAAATATGAACATGTGCTGCAAAAAAAACTAACGACGTACGACATTATATAAATCAACACACAAAACACATCAAATGGCTTGTGACTACATGTACCGAACCTGGGTACACAGTTTCCTTTGACTAAACCTAACATGCCTTAGGTAATTAAATCATGCCTTAGGTAATTAAACCTAACATGCCTTAGGTAATTAAACCTGGGTACATGTGAAAAAGATAAAGTCATCCGAGTAGTGTGGCCACATAGCAAATTGTGTTGCACCTTCTTCAGAGTAGCCTCCCGTTGTTGTTGGTGGTGGTGGCGGGGGTGACGGGGGAGGCCCCTTGTTCTTGTGGTTAGGGCAGGTGCAATATGGATCATTACAGAGTGCCTCCTGTGAATCGGCACCATTGTTGTTGACGTCCTGTCTGTCGTCCTTGTAACCACTGCTAACTTCCCTTTCTAGATCGAAGATATGGTCCTGTAGATAGTAGATGTACTCCGCATGTGGATAAATAGGTCGATGATCGACCCACCTACTGAACCCATAGTTTTCTTCGGCCAAGGAAGACTACAATAAATATGTCGTGTAAGTTATATACAAGACAAACATATTGAAGAAACAAATAGTAATAGCAATTACCCATGCTCACGGGCATTTGAAGAAACGACGACCTCCATTTATTCCCTCAATGAACATTTGCACTAGGCAGTCCTCACCATGCATACATTTTGGCCACTCTTCTTTCCTTTCATTGTATCCTCTCAGTGGTGCCTCTTTGGTGAAATCACTTTTGCTCTCAACTAGGAACCTCTCATAAAGAGCTTCCTCAAAGAAATTAGGACCAAGAGGACCCTCCCACCCCCAGGTAGTTCCCTTCCCCTTTCCTCTCCCTCTTGACAACCCTCCAGACATTGTTACTGCAACGAAAGCAAATGCTGAGGAGTGTTCTTCTTCCTTGTTGTGTGTGTGAATGAGAGGGGGAGTGAGTGGTTATTTATAGGTTGAGAGGAGGAATGGAGGCCTCTCAATGTGCCATGTCGTTGATCCATGTGCCTCTTCACCTCAAATTTCTTGGATCAAACAAATATATAAGATGGATGGTGGAGATAGAGTGGAGTTGTGCTTCATTGTATGCCAGTACTATATCAATGATGTGATAATCCGATGCTGTCCTTGTATCTGAAAAGTCTATGTTTATTGTCTGAAAAGTATAGATTCGTTCAACGTTGTTTGGTAACCCGAGATTCATCTACAAAAATAATATGTACGATATGTTTGGATTATACATGTTCTAATAAATTTATAGTTAATCTATGTACTACATTTGTGCCTTTGTAGAAGTATAGTATGATTAATGTTTCACGGGAAAAATTGCAAGAGTTTGCCTTGTTTTAGGAGCATCTCTGATTACAAACAGAGACATCAATATATATTCCAAACATTTAATCATCCAAGGAGCATAATGCAACCACAACGAACATCACAACCAACATAATATGTCATGCAAAGTCCAAATAGTCTACAATGTCCATACAAATCCCAAATAGTTACTGTAAAAGTAAATACAAAATCCATAATAGTTCATACTAACAGCCTACCACATCCCTCATTGCCTCCTACTCTTGCCCTTACTTTTGTGATCTTCCATTTTCCTGTTTTCTGTTGCTTCCTTGCACAAACCCTCCATGGGCAACGCTTTCTTGTCACACACAACTCGTAACGGCGCTCATATATATGAATGCAATACCTGTAAGGCCTCTTTTTCAGATCACCGCAAAAAGCCTGGCAACCACCTCTTCAAAGCAGGGAGGTCATTGAACACCCTCCCATTCTCAATTACCATGTTAGGACCGGCCTCAGGAGCTTCTAGGAGCTCATCATCACATCCTTCTGCAAACGCCTGATCGGAATGAGCAAGATCGCTGAACTCGTGAACTCTAGGAGCACGGCGGCCAGGAAAGATAGGCCTCATCATCTCAACATCACTCTCCGTCAGCTCTCCAACAGGGCGATCATCATCAGAATCAAGAGCCCTAGCTAGCTCATATGGCTCCGAATCATGCATAATTTCAACACTATTTGACCCACGGAATCCATCTCCAAAGTGCACTTGCGCAGCAACAGGGGGCACATCCACATTCTCAGGAATGTCTCCTGCAACATCATTACAGAAATGAGGAAAGAATGAAAAAAATAGATGTAAGGAACGGGGTAAGCTCCCAAAAACCATGCGGTTAAGACACTTACTCGGATGATTCTATGTCAAAGGGATCTCATAAGGAGGATCTGCCACAGAAAAATGAGTTTGACAACCATCTCCAAATACCGCATTGGGGGCAGATTGAGCATCGGGAACCGTAGGTGCAATCTGCACATGCAGGTAAGGTTCCGGAACGAGAGGGTCGATGTATGCCTAATGATCCATTGCTGGGGTAAACCCATGAGGGATGGGATCAACTAACACCCGACACACAACCATGTCCAAACATTGCAGCTGGCTCTTCATAGCCGATCTTACATAGTTCTCCCACTGATCCGTACAACCAATTGAGATCATTCGCCAGAAGATGTTCGGAGGACAACCTAGGTGCAGTACACCATCAACTGCAATGCCATCATCTCCAAGGCAATGCAACTCCTCCCGAGCCCTTGCAACCATGTCACTAAATGAAGGCCTATCATTGAATAGCACAGGCACGCTTTGCATGTCAAGAAACTCAACATATCCATAGCGATCGCTTTCAACGGTGCCTCCATGATATATGGTCACTAGGTTGTCCATCTAATTCAAACATGTAACAAACCCTATGTCCTTTAGTCCAAATTAGATGATAGATAGTACCTAACAAGTACTTTCTAACTACAAACTAAGTAATCAAGATAATAACTACGATATTGTCGGGTTCATAAACCCGGGTCCCTCGGGACCCGGCTTCCACGCTTAGGGCTTGGCCCAAGAAAACAACATATAGTTCTTGGGCTGGCCCCAAGAGTCTAAAACACGACGACAGTTCGGAAGGATGATTCGTCGCCGACCGTGAAGGTCTCGCCTGAAAGAACAAGCGCCCGCTCAACTCAACTTCTTCGCCCACCTCTCCGACCGAGCACTCGCTTGAGCACCAACATTTCCAAGGCGGTCTCTCTCGATGAGAAAGGCTCTGCCCAAAATGTTGCTTCCTACTCAACCCCGCATCTTCGACCAGGGACCCCGTAGGAAGCCTGCTTACCACTCTTCACCGACTGGCGCGGCCAGGGCCGACTAGGGCCATCCGACCGGAGACGTTCGCTCAGAATGGACCAGGGGCAAATAGAGAAGGTAGTGCACAAAGTTAAAACACCATACCGGGACCATACCTCAGACGCTGCGAGAAACAAAGTGCTCCACAACCGCCTGACACAAAATAAAGATTGTAGGCACCGACATTTGTGTCTACAGTATTGTAGGCGCCATTGACTCCCATACGGCAAAAAGCCACCCACATGCCTCTAGGCATCGATAGTGGGCACCAGGATTCACCATACCTGGTACACATGGTAGGGCTCCCCACATACCAATAGTATTTTGCAGGTACCAACATCCATCCTTCCTGAAGAAGCCAACGCAACCTCCCATGTGCACCTGATATTCTACAGTAACATCAACAGTATTGTGGGCACCTACCATCATCGCTACCCATGTCGGCGTGGGCAACAAGGCTTAGAAACATCCGTACTTCTCCTCTCTCACTTGTAAAGCCATCCCTTTATCTATAAAAGGTGCGCCCCTCCAACAAAGGAGGTCAACTTCTTCAAGTTTAGACTCACTAGATCGATAGCTCACAACCCCTCAAGCACACGCTTGGACTTCTAGCTCATAGCGGATTTCCGGTCGCCCTTGGCCCTTCCGGTCGGACCCGACCGGGCCTCTTGAACACCCCTCCTTTCTCCTTCTCGTTTGTAACCCCACTATAGACTTCGAGCACCTAGACTCAGGAATAAAGTCACCGACCGACCCCGACTGGACGTAGGGCTCATTGCCTAAACCAGTATAAATCATGTGTCATTGAGTGCTAGGCCACCTCCGATCACAACGTACAGCAAAACTACAAATATTCACTAGTTGGTCACTTTCAGACAGCATAATTGGCACCGCCTATGGGGAAGCCATTTGACGTTCAACACTTTTTGGTCATCGGATGGCCCATTTTTCCACCACCCCCCACCGTGGGTCAAGCTTCAGCGACACGATTCGCTTTGGCTCGTTGGAGTTTCCCGCACTCTCGCCCACCGGGATGTGGGTTCCACCCATCTTCGAGCCATCCTAGGCCTTCCGCTTTGGAAGCCTAGACTTCGTCGCTGACCAGCTCAGCGTACTCCACCTTCATGAGGAGACTCACGACCGGCACCCATTGGAGGGATGCCCTCCACCAACTCTGGGATGCGCGACTTCAACAGCGCGGCATCTGCGCTTCATTCCGAGCAAACTCTTTGCTCAAACCCCGCTGTGAGTAATATACATGCTGTCATTTATTTACTACGTTCTATCTTCCACCAAATACCCAGTGGGTTACCGTTGTCCCCATCATAGCTGCCATACGGCCAGTTCTCCTATGGCCTCGTGTCTCCCATGGACGCGTACGCTCAGGGGCTCCAAAAGATTATGGCACCGCACCCTCTCACGTCTGAGTTCATGGGAATGGCGAGCTATGCTCCCACCTGTTTCCTCGACATCATGGATGACGATGTTGGGAGTGACTGCTCCAGCATCAGTGACGTGGCACCGAGCCACCGTTTGTCCCGCGAGTGCGCTATGGCGGACGCTCCGGAACAACCGCTAAGGGTAGCGGAGTCCACATGGACTCACGCCCCTCTAGGCCCTCATTTGGAAACCCTCGAGCTCACGCGCGAGCACGGAAAGGATCTACGATGATAGTGGCCGCATCGACCACCAATCAAGCGCCAAAGATGCTCGGGCGACCACACTACGCCCGCGCGCGATAGATCGACGAACGGCGCCGTGGTCGCCCGGTCAGGTCTCAGCGCACACCCCGTATAGGGAAACCGATCCCCATAGTTCGCTTAGGCCACCAGAACATTACAGCCGTGGCAATGCTCCTACGCAGCCTATCCGAGCCGAACAACCCTTGTGAACGGGCGATCCACCGAAACCTTCGGGCACTGATGGAGACCGCCACCGTTCAGCAAGCGGAGTGCTCCGTATCACGACGCCGACTCATGACTCGCTCCCCCATCCGGGAACATGGATGCAAAGCGGATGGGGCACTACACCCTATCACCGCAATAACCATCGAAAGGCACATGAGGCCACAACGCACCTCATCTTGACTCGATGACCACTCCGCACCAACCGCCTATCTACGCTGCTGGCTCGGACCAATCCAAGGCGTGTGCAAATGGGTGGATCGAGTCCCAAAGACCGACGCCTGTGACCACCAACCTTGCCCAACTCCCGAGCAAGTGCCGCTCTCATCGACTTCAACGGGGGCCATGGCAAAGGAAAGGCCAAACACTAGGATCAAGACGAGGCCCTCCACGAGAGGGAAAAAAAGAACAGAAGGATCACCGCCGATCGGCCAACTCAAGCGTCGGTCGCCGTGGCTAATCGCCTAGGCACTTAGCCCCAAAGAAGACCCTCCAGCCACTTTCACGAGCTCATGGAGAGCTCGTGCACCAACCACAACTATCCCATCAATCATCTCTACAAGGATCAAGTAGCTCCTCAGCGCTTTCTTTGAGGTAGGTGCATGCCAAGGAAAGAAAAAAGGCTAAGAGGCAAAGAGAATCAAGAAGGGGCGCAATGGGCAAGGATCCAGATGATCGGAGGATGAAGTGATCCGATCGGATGCCTACCGATCAAGGACAACAACAACAACAACACTCTCACCGAGCACCTTGGAATAGCTATGTCGTTTTTTTCTTTTCCTAAGTTTCAGCCTCTTACCTTTTTTTTACTTAGCGAAACGCTCCTATAAGAGCACCCCACCAACACTTTTTGGCTCGGGGTGCTCGGGGCTCCACTAGGGGCTCTACTACCCTCTATTTTGTTTTTATTATGAGTACTCTTTTACTTTCATATGGAGAAACTCCTTCCTACCCGAACAAAAGGGTAGTTCGTTCCTTTGATTTACCTTACGTAGCTTTGCTTTAAAACATTCTCGATTGATCGCACTCTCGCCTTTTCCTACGGTTATGAGCGGCCGAGCCTCGCGGGCCACGCCCCGGGCTCATAAGGTCGCAGCCTACGGGACAAACGGGCAGGTACGAGAAAGAAAGAAATAAAAAACAAAATTATGCTAAGGGAAAACTAAGGAACGAAAGGGAACAAGCTTCTCCGAACGGAGCAACTCCATCACAAAAACAAAAACCGATTGCAAATTATTAAAACACACATGAACGCTTTTATACGGGGCTCCCCATGAACTTAAACTCTTTACATTTACTAAACCACTTACATTCTGCAAGCTATTTAACCGACCCGGCGGCATCTGCTGGTGGCGCAACCGACAAAAGGCGTGGGCTGCTCACTCCCCGACGGCACGAAGTTCGGTTCAGTCGAAGCCGAGGCGACATCCCCCCCCCAAATAGGCTCCGGGCTATCCGCAGGCTCAGAAGCGTCCTCTCCACGCATGCTTCGGGCCATGTCTTGACGGCAAACGTCCATCACCCACTCAGCAGAGACTTGCTCTGACACCGACCGTGCATGCGGTAGCAAGCTCTCCCCGATTGATTGAATGTCCTCCATGCTCAGGCCTTCAGTATACCCGCTACATATAGTGGCGAAGTCCAGATTCAGGTGGTACGTCGCCACCGAGGTTAGCACCCCCGACTCTCCATAAAACAGCCCAGTCCTGATGAGGTCCTTGACCGCGTCCGGGACCTCCGCCAGCTGGACCACGGGCGCGTTGGTACTTGGCGCCGACCCAAAGACTTCCAAGACGACGAGCCAGGCAACGTTGCAAATTTGGTCAAGATCCCCTTTGAGAGCACGTCGCTCTTCATGGGACTTGGCCAGCTCCTCGACATTTTGGCTAAAGTTCGCCTTGGTCATCTCCAGGTCTCGCTTCTGTGCCTTCACCTTTTCCCCCAGCTCTACAAGAAGGGCGACAAGCTCAGAAACAGGCTGAGGGAAAAATCAACACCACGAGAAAATAAAAAAGGGTACACACCGATGCGAGAGGCCTCAAGGGTGGAGAGATCCTCTGCCTACTGAGCCACCTACTCGCGTAGCCGGGCACTCACGTCCTCCATCCCCATCACCTGGCCCCAGAGCGCTAGCACCTCCTAATCCGCCTTTGATCAGGCCCTCTGCTCCGCCTCCAGGGCCTTCTATGCCCTCTCTAGGGCAGCCCGCTCCGGCTCAAGGGCCACCAAGGCCTCCTGAAGTGCCGCCTCGGTGTTCGCCAGGGACGCTCACAGCCCCGCCTTAGTCTCCTCCTAGCGGACCTTCGGCGCCTCGAGCCCTTGCTCGGCAGCGGTTGCCCGTTCCATCGCATGCTGCCCCTCCGCCCATGCCACGGGCACCTCGGTCGCCCGAACCTAGGACTCACGGCAAGCGGACTCCACCCAGTGCTCAAGCTCGACCATCCGGGCATGCTCCGTCTAAAGGAAGTAAGACTTGCGGGATGACGCCTTCCTTATTTCCTGTGAAAAATAGGCATGCTAAAAACAACCGACAAAAGATTCAAACGGCAAGGATAAGTACCAGAAACTCACCTCTGCGGCGAGCTGTAGGTCGACCTCAACCAGCTGCCGGGCAAACTGAGCCTACTTCCGGGCACTCTCAAGCTTCATGGACAGCTTGGTGAGTTCGGACACCGCGGCATGCCCTTGCCCCCCAAAAATATCCTAGAGCTGGCGCTCCCGGGAATCCCAAAGGACTAACCTCGCCCTCGATGGGTCCTCAAGGAAAGGCCACTCTAGGTCACCCTCCGATGAACCACCGGAGGGCCCAGCCTCCGATCGGACCACCGCCAGTTCCCGCGGCGCCACCGGTGGTTCCGCCACGGTATCTGCCTCGTCGTCAGACGGAATCTGCACCACCTCGTTCACATGGGATGCCCCCGGGCATCCCAACTCCGTCCCAGCCATGCTTCCCTCCGGCGCCTTCGGCTCCGACGGCATGGACAGGTCATGCAGCCCTCCACCTGGCAAGGTAGGGAGCTCGCCCCCCCTTGTCTCCTCCACCACGACCGGTGGAGGAGGGGCCACGAGAGTTACCTCCAATGCAACCTCTGCCATCGGCACCGAGATCATCGCCAACAACGTCGCCGCCGCTGTCACGTTATCCGCAGCCGCCCCGGGGGGCACCACCCCCGGGAGGGAAGGCTTCGCCGCCACCACCCTGCTGCCCCCTTTGCTTGCCGCAACATGCTATAGAGTGAGCCTCCAAACCTCCCACACGGGGGTCGGGGCGATGCTCAACCCCAGCATCCACCGGCCGCTGACAAAAATCTCGAGTAAGCCACACTCCAAAAAAAAGACTCAACCACCAAAAGTTGAAGAAGCAACGAAAGAAAACATACCGGGTGGCGAGCGGCACGACTCTAAAGGCAAGCTCCGACGACGATGGGCCCACAAGATGAGGACTGCTCCTAGGTTGTGACCCACGCCCCCTCACTTTAGACAGGGTCGGAGTCATCCCGACTGGCTCCTACCCGGCCTGCGGGTCGCTACTACCTCTGGCTCGGGGCTCCTCGACCAGAGCAGCGGGTGGGGCATCATCCGACTGCGAGTCATGCGTCGATCGGGCGCCACCGCCTCGCATCGCTTTCATCGCTTGACCAAGACCCACGGCAGTGTGGCCTCCTCCACCAGTGCAAGTCCGGCATTGGCACCGGCCTCGTCGCCGAACGAGCGCCGATCCACTCCTCGGACCGCCCAGCTCCTTCAGCCGCTTCCGCCACAGGCGACAACGGCACCGGCGACATCGCCGATAGGCGCGGTGATCACAGCGTCGCCACCGCTTTCGCCGCCAATGGTGTCCACACTCACCGTGACGCTTCCTCGATGCAGAACCTCCCCATGCCGCGTGGCCTCCTCGCTCCCTCACCAAATAACGCCGCCAGAGGGTCGCGACGCACCGACGAGGTCACAACGACCTCCCGACTCTCCTCCTCATCGGAGAAGACCATGTTGTCCAAATTCGTAGGATCATCCGACGCGAGTTCCGACTCGACGTCACTCCTACGTTCCCCGGCCCTCACGCGCCGGGCGACCTCCTTCTTCTTCTCTTCTTTCCGCTGAACCTCCTTGGTTCTCTTCTTCTTCTGGGAGTCGGCCGCGTCCTTCTAGGCGGCCTGCCGGGCCTGGCCCACCGGTCCCTTCGAAAGGTGCGGCCGGGACTTGTACCTCCCAAGCCCCTATGGAACGAATGAACCGAAATAAAAAAGGGGGCAGAGAAAAAGCACGAACAAAATAAGGGAGCATACCAGCGCGGGCACGATTGAGGCATTGAACGGTATGGGTTTTCCCACCACCATCTCTCCGGGCCTCAGCTGCAGCACTCGGCCGACGCGACTCCAGATCTCGTCATCCGGCAGCTCCTCCGGCGACACGCGGTCCGGGTCCGACCGGCCGCCGTACGTCCTCTCCGCCAACAACAAGAATCTCAAGCGATGGTAAAGGGTGTGGAACACCCACACCCCATCAAGGCCTCCCCTTATGAGCTTTCGAGCTCCTCCTCAATGGCCTCCACCATATGCTTCTCCATGTGGGCGAGCCCCACGACCAACTCTTCTCCTTTCACCGTCCTCCCACCGTAACGCTGGAAACAAATACTTGATTCTTGATATAGAACCACTCCCATGCCATCCCCGTTGGAATCACATGGGGTGTATGCGGATATGAGCCTCCCACACATGGCTTCCTCTCGCAGGTGAAGCCTCCGACCGGCGATCTCGGCCAACTCCATCCGCCATAGCCCTCCTGAGAAGAAAAGCTTAAGAGATCCGTGCGGCTCCATCCTAAGGAAAGCCTCGCAGACGGTGACGAAACCAAAGAATGTGCAAAGACCCCATCGGGTTGAGATGCTATAGCTCCAGACCCCACTCGTTGAGGAGCCCACATAGGAACCAGTGCGCGGGGTATCCTAATCCGTGCTCGTGGAAGGTAAGGAAAGAAACCACCTCATCGGGACGAGGTTGCGGGAACTCCTCCCCTCCAGGGACCCTCTAGTGCGCCACCTCCTGCGACAGCAGAAAAGCCTCCAGCATCGACTTCCTCACATTGGATGTCCGCCAGTCCAACATTTCGCTCCGGATCAAAAAAAGGTCAGTGAGTTCTTCTCTTCTCCCTCGCTCTCTCCCCCTTCTTTCCTAGAAACCTCCGTGGCTCTCAGGAACGCTCACAGCAAAAAAAGGAAGAGAGAAGGCAGCAACAGATGAAGAACAGGCAAAAGAACAAAACAAAAACACTCTCCCTGCTCCTATTTAAAGGAAAGGGAACAACGGTTAAGGAAGGATGCGCCGATCGGGGAAGGCAGAACGGCAGAGCAAGAATTTCTCTCTCTTTCCATTTAATGCAGATGAGACGTGCCCTGAACCGATGAGACACGCCCTGCTCGATGGAACGGCTCCTGATCGGATGGGACGTGGCCTGGATGTGGCCCACCACTACCACACAATCAACCACTACCACACGACGGGCACATGAACCGGCGCCACCAAGACGCGCAGCGGTTCTTCCGCTTTCGTGCCAGCCCGGGAGACCGAAAAATGAAACCTCCGCCAGGAGACCAACAGACCTCCCTGGGTCGATCGAATCACCCAGGACAGACACCAAGTGATAGGTAAGGAGCAAAGGGACGCCTCATGCAGGCCATGCCGACTTCGTCTCGAACGACGAGCAGCACGGGTCCCGGCCGAACATTTCGATCAAGCTCTCGAGCCCCATCACCCCGCCAAGGTAAACACTATCAAAACCCCCTCTATTTCCTTATAAATCATTCATACATCCATACGCGCATTCATTCCATACGCCCGCGCCTCCCGAACGATTCGGGCCCCGAATCGCCCGGGGGCTCGAGAACTAAGCATTGCACGTGCAGCGAAATGCACCAGAACGCTCCGTGTTGCATCACGAAGCGGTGGTTGCCTCATTTGACATGGGCAACCAATGAGCTAGGGGAGAAAGTCAGATGAGCACCGCAGGCCCTCGCCTCGTCCGGGCAGACATCGGGGTCATCTCAACCTTCTCGCTCGATCCTCGAACCTCTCGCCAGCCCATGTAATCTCCATCAAGGGAGGCCAAGAGGCCACCCGGGTCGGTCTCTAGAATAACCTAGGCATCCGCCGGGTTACAGTAAAGGAGTAGTGGAATGTCACAAGAGGGCTATGCTAACCCTATCACGAACGACGGACTCGGGATTCCACTCGATCACACCCAAGTAGAGAGCTCACCAAGCTAGTCTTCAAGCCCGAGCGATCGGGACAAAGCGACGAAACTCAGCCCCTCCGGCCAGAGGAACCGAGGATGGGGTAACACACAATACTCACATCGACCCCCACGAAGGCCCGATAGGGCTCGAGGGCTCAAGAAAAACGCCAAGGACAGCGACCTCGAACTCGCCAGATCCACAACTACGTCTCACCCGGTCCCATGGTGCGCACCGACGCCAGGATCCAAGAGCACCGCCTCGCTCGATCTTTAACTAAACTAACAACATCTTCAGAACGGCTTCTCTTCCGACTACGCCCAAAGAAATCTTGGGACCACGACCCAACTCACGCCGACAGATCGGCGACATCCGGCTATGGCTCTTGGGACCGTGACTCCTAAACTCGCGTCGACAGGATCTATGACATCCGGCTATGGCTCCTAGGACTACGACTCCTAAACTCGCGTAACGGCTTCACTTAGGATCCATGAGCTCTGGCTTGTTCAATTCCTAAAACTAACTAAACTAACTCTCTCTATCCACGGCGCGCACCGACGCCTGGGTCCATTCGCAACTCCGCCTCGCCCGATCCCGTGGCGCGCATCGATGCCAAAGATCAGTGAGCTCTGACACAACCGGACTGAGCTATCTCCACCCATGGCGCGCACCGACGCCAGGGTCCATTCATGACTCCGACTCACCTGATCCCATGGCGCGCATCGACACCTAAGATCAGCGAAGTTCGCTTTTTTTCCAATCCCCACACTCACCGCCTCGGTACGTGTAACGACGCCGTGGTTAAACAAAGTTCGCCTCAAACTAAAAACACGCGCGCATCAAACAACACCCCTAGACGGTTCTACCCAACCACCCGGGGCTCGGGGCTACACTCATGAAAAGGCCACTGCCACCCGCCACACGACGCAAAAAATCTCTCCCGCTGACAACCTAGAAAACCCCCCAGCCGGTTCTTCCTGAACCGCCCGGGGGCTCAGGGCTACACCCACGGGTACACTCACGCGCACCCGCCGGCAAGACAAAAATACCTCGGACGATTCTGCTCAAATCGCCCGGGGGCTCGGGGGCTCCTGTCGGGTTCATAAACCCAGGGTCCCTCAGGGACTGGCTTCCATGCCAAGGCTCGGCCCAAGAAAATAGCAGATAGTTCTTGGGCTGGCCCAAGAGTCTAAAAACACGACAGGTCAGAAGGACAGTCCGGTCGCCGACCGGAAGGTCTGCCCGAAAGAACAAGCGCTCGCTCGTCAACTTCTTCGGCCCACCTCTCCGACCGGAGCACTCGCTTCGGGCACCAACCGCCTCTGGGCGGTCTCTCCGATCGGAAAGGCCTGGCCCAAAACGCTACTTCCTACTCCGACCCAGCGCTCTCGGACCGGGGACCCCGTGAGGAAGCCTGCTACTAATCTTCTCCGATCAAGTGGCCTGTGGCCGATCAGGGCCATTCGACCGGAGACGTCCGCTCGGAAGGGACTAGAGGCTAACGGAGAAGGCAGTGCATAAAGTCAAAACACCATACCAGGACCATACCCTATACGCCTGTGGGAACAAAGGTTCCACAACCGCCTCGACACAAACAAAAGATTGTAGGCGCCGACATTTATGTCTACAGTATTGTAGGCACCATTGACTCCTATACGGCAAAAGCCCCCCACATGCCTCTAGGCATCGATAGTGGGCACCAGGATTCACCATACCTGGTACACATGGTAGGGCTCCCCCCATACGACAAAAAGCCCCCCACATGCCTCCCATATGCACCTGACATTCTATAGTGACATCAACAAAGATTGTGGGCACCTACCATCATCGCTACCCTCGCTCGGCATGGGCAACAAGGCTTAGAAACATCCGTATTTCTCCCTCTCACTGTAAAGCCATCCCTTTATCTCTATAAAAAGGATGCGCCCTCCAATAAAGGAGGTCGACTTCTTCAAGTTCAGACTCACTAGATCGATAGCTCACAACCCCTCAAGCACACGCTTTGGACTTCTAGCTCATAGCGGTGTTCCGGTCGTCCTCTCTTCCTTCCGCCGGACCCGACCGGGCCTCTTGAACACCCCTCCTTTCTCCTTCTCGCTTGTAACCCCACTCACAGACTTTGAGCACCTAGACTCGTGAATAAAGTCACCGATCGACCTTCGATCGGACGTAGGGCTCATCGCCTGAAACAAGTATAAATCCTGTGTCATTGAGTGCTAGGCCACCTCCGATCACAGCGTACAGCAAAACTACAAATATTCACTAGTTGGTCACTTTTTGTACCGACAAATAGTCACTCTGGCGCCGAGCTCGGCGCCAAGATCTTTGGTAAGGCACCTTTGCTTGGGGCTAATGAATAAGTAATAATGATTGGGTTGGGTCGAACAACGTGTTCTTCTTGTAACGACATTACTAGCGTCCAGACGTTTAGACGGACGACCGTGGTGGCAGTCCGTTTTCACGCATCGCTACATGAGCTCGCGCCGTCCAAACATTGCTCGCTCGCTCCTACGACTCGTGCACCCATGAGGGGCTTGCGCCACCGAAATGTCCCTCGTGGTGCGCGTTTGCGAGGACCGCTCGTGCCCCTCCTGCTTCATTCCATATGAAACACCTGATCTACTTTTGAAACATCCGAATGCAAACACTTGCAACATACAAAAAAAGACAGATGAAACACTTGAAACATGTGTCTGAAACACTTGCAAAACACTTACGCAACATTCAGATAAATACTTGCAACACATATGTGAAACATATGCAACATCCAAATAAATACACTTGCAACATACGTCTAAAAACAAATGAAACATTGGGGACAGACGCTTGCAACATATGCACCATCTCGATCTAGTTTGCAACATCCATTTGAAATAATTGCAACATATCTCAAAAACATATGAAACATTTGAAATGTACACTTGCAACATGCATCATATCCTGGTGCGGCATTGTCGGTGTTTCGAATAAACACCAACGAGTAAATTTGTATTATTGCGTGTCTGGCCCGGATGGTGTGCTAAGAGGACACGAGGTTTATACTGATTCGGGCAGAATGTCCCTATGTCCAGTTCGTTGCTGCTGCTCGTGTTACTAGCACTGAAAAGTTTATAGTAGGGGTTACAAATGGTCGAGAGAGGGACATGTCCCAAGTCTCTGGTGGAAGGGACGAATCGGTGCTGAGAGCTTGGTCGCTGCTCGGCTATGTGTTCGAGGTTCGATGCTAGTGATTCTGATCTGATGCGGTGCGATGCGATGCGAGTTCGATGCCCCTCTAAGGGACACCCTGCTTTTCCCTTTTATAGGCCAAGGGAAAGCACGTGTTACAACGGGAGAAAAGAGAAGAACGAGAGGGAGAGGAAGTCCTTCAGGGTCGCCAGGCATTTCCTTTCCTTTATGCGGCCCCTGTAGATATGGCCGGTGGTGATAGGGATAGCCCCACGCGGGGCGACTGTTCGCCTGATGATGCCATGCTCTGTCGTTTGTCAGCGGGTCGTGACGTCCCATCCCACCCCGACGGGCGGCGCGGTGAACCAGCGTGCTGATCAGTGGTCGTACAGGGAGTAGACAGCATAGTGACCACGCATCCATCACTGTGGGCAATGTGAGTCCCCTGGAATGACATGTCGCGGGGATGGGTCGTGTTGAGACGTGACCGCTCCCTGCACGATGCCAGAAGTTTGACCTTGGGTTGTACTTTCTGGCCCGTAGTGGTTGGCGGCGGCGTGAGCTTCCATTAGTGAAAGGACCTAGGATGCCACCTAGAGGGGGGTGAATAGGCGTTTCTAAAAATTAACACCTTTAAATGCAGAAACAATTAGAAATGGGAGTTTCAACTCCAAATTAAGAGTAATACCACCCCTCACAAGTTAGCCATAGAGTAAACAAGGTATAAAGAATATATCTAGAAGCTATAACCTTGCAACACAAAGTTAGAACAGAGAATGAATATATTCAGCGCAAGCAGGAAATACCGGATGGGTCCGATATGAATACCGGACGTGTCTGGTATACACGATTTCTGCAGAATAGCCCCAAACTTGTTCCTTTTGATTTCCATCTTCAAACCAAACTGCAGGCACCTACTGGGGATGACAATATACACAGAGAACCTGCATAAGAGCTAGAGCAACACAAATATCAATTGAAATGTGAATTGAGACACGATATTTGTTTTACCGAAGTTCAGACTTGTTCGAGTCCTACTCTCCGTTGAGGGGGCTACGGGTGACCCAGCGAAGGTCAGCCCTAGAGGGTACCACGAAGGTCACTCTAGCCAGAGTCTTTTCCAACTCCTTTTTCTCCTTCCACTAGTTGATTCCGAGGCGGCGGAATCGACCGTTACAAACTTTCTGAGGCACACCACAATCTCTCGGGTGCTCTCCGACAACGCCTAACCATCTAGGACCAAAGAGTCCAAGAGTAACAAATGTGAATCATGAGATTGACAATATGCACAAGTGCTCAAGTGGTTGGATTGCTCTCTTTTTTAATTTCTCTCAACCCACTAATTGATTTGGCAATTTGGATCACACTCGCTAAGAGAGGGTTTGGGAGAGTTGGCAAAGCTCAAAAATGTGCTAGAGGATCAGCAGAATTAGCAACCTCCAAAGGTGGAGGCTTGGGGGTATTTATAGCCCCCTTAGAAAAACTAGCCGTTTTATAGCCGTTGCCATACCGGACACGTCCGGTATGACTTACACTGCGCCAACGGTAATTGAGTTGTAGTAATGTTGTGAGGTGTCGGAACTCCCAATGAATGCTAGAACTTCCGACCGTCGGAACTCCAAACTTACTTCGGAACTCCCGACCCTCAGCACTTTTGAAAACTATGGTAACTAAGTTAAGGTGTGTGAGGTGTCGGAACTCCCGATGCATGACGGAACTCTCGACCGTCGGAACTCCTGACCGTCGGAACTCTCGACTCTCAAGGTATTTGAAAACTAGCCGTTGGCCTCTAGCCGTCCATACTGGACACGTCCGGTATGACCACCATAGTGAACTCTCCAAGTCAGTTAAGCGCGAGATGTCAAAACTTCCGACCATTGCCGGAACTCCCGACTCACATCGGAACTCCCGACGAACCAACCCGAGAACAACAATTTTACCATTGCTGGGCAAATACCAGACATGTCTGGTATCAATACCGGACACGTCTGGTATTGCCAGACCAACAAAAAACAGATTAGCTCTTTTGTCTCTCAAACACTCAAAACTCACATGGGTTGGCTTGAGCACATATGAAACATTATCTATCAATATGATGCATCCCTCTTAATAGTACGACATACCTATTAAACTCAAGATTAAAGGAAAAACAAATGTATATCGCTTGAGTTGACCTGTTTTGAATTAATGCCGTCTCTTTCAATCTTCATCAAGTAAGGGTGCCAACATATTGATATTGATCTTTTCACTTGAGCATAGCCATCTTGAGCACATGACTTGATTCCATTCATCAAATATGAATAACTCCAAATACATCAAGTCACTTCAAACACTTTGTCCAATATAGATTTGATCCTCCACATCAATATAACCATCGTAGCTTGATTAGTACCTCAACTAAATGCAAGTACTTCCTTCTTCACCCTAGCTAGGTTCTTTGGCCGCCAAGCCGTCGCTTGCCCTTCACCCTTGCTTAGTACCTCGAAGCCTTTCCTTGCTATCTTCACCATCTCAAGCCATCAAGTCACATCTTGTGTTGAATCATCTATTCATTGGTATTGTTATCTTTTTTATTCCAATTTAGCAAGCATCAAATATGAGACCATTCCATATGCAATCCTCCATGTCTCATTAATTAATTCTTACGAGCTTGCTTTCACATAGTACATGAAAATCCCACAATAAATGAGCCTTTGCATGAATTCCATTTGTATTATTATCTTGTGCTTGAACTAGATTATTTATATAACAACATATCATTTTTTGCTTTCATTAAGCACTTGTGAGATAACCTATTACCTGTCCACACTTATCAAACGTGTTAGACCTTTAATCACGTTGTCATTAAATCATCCAAAACCCACTAAAGGGCTAGATGCACTTTCAGTTAGAAGCCGTGCCCGAGGGATCAGGCAAGGCGGAACTAACCTGCAGACGCCGGGCGAGGCGGAGCCGGCCCTTAGACGTCGGGCG
The DNA here is from genome assembly GCA_904845875.1 of Miscanthus lutarioriparius. NCBI lineage: Eukaryota > Viridiplantae > Streptophyta > Magnoliopsida > Poales > Poaceae > Miscanthus > Miscanthus lutarioriparius. The sequence continues at coordinate 74,440 of CAJGYO010000770.1, read as the reverse complement.
AGGTGGAGCCAGCCCTCAAACTTTGGGCGAGGCGGAGCCCGCCCCCAGACGTCGAGCGAAGCGAAGACCGCCCTCGGGGGTTGGGCGAGGCGGAGCCCGCCCTTAGAGGTCAGGCAAGGCCGAGACCACGGCCTTGGTGTCAGGCGAGGCGGAGACCACCCTCGGGGGTCGGGCAAGGTGGAGCCCGCCCTTAGAGGTCGGGTGAGCCCGAGCCCGTGGCCTCGGTGTCGGCGCAGGCGAGCCACCACTGCAGATGTCGTGAGGCGAGCCCGCCTCGACATCGGGCGGCGGCGAGCCCACCTCTGGGTCGGTTGAGCCAGTAGTCACACCCTTGACTGCCTGGATGGATTAACGTATAACGACCATTAACCCCTACTCTTCGGGTACCCTAGTATTGGTCTCCGACAATCATCCTCCGCAGCCACAGATCGGGCGCCATGCTATAGCAGTAAAAGCGAGGGTGGAGGGAGTCCACGCTAGGCTCTCGGTGCTTCTCAATGTGTCGGGCAACGTATTCAAGGCCATCAAGCGGGACGGGCAGAGCAGAAGCAATGGATGGGCGGCGGAGCAAATGACAAAAAGCAAGAGGGAGCAAAGGTGGAGCAGTGCAAGAGCAAATGAGGACAGAGCAGACGGGGCGAGCGGCAAGAGCAACGGATGGGACGCGGGGCATGGGACGCGAAGCAGAGCGGGATGGGCCCAGGTGCGGTGCTGCCACGTTGGAGAAGGCCGCGGCGAGCCGATCCCACGATAAAGGCTCCCGTGGCGGTCGCATGCGTGCGACACAATGGAGGAGCTCGCATTGGTCGCTGCATGCGGCGGTGGGAAAAGAAAATGTCGCTGACATTTTTTTTCTTTTTGGAGAAACCATGCTGACGGTGGAACGAAGCAGGCCTATTTGCCCCGATCGCTGCACAGGTCCGAGAACAGGGCGTGTAGACGGACATCCTCACCGCAGCATTATTGTTGTTGTAAGCCAAGACTACTTGTTGCTTTGTTATCTATCATAACAAGACGGAGGAATCAAATCATCCACTGAAAGACTTGTTGCTTTAATTTAATTTCAAAAGTATCGTATATTGCTAGAAGTTGAGAAATCCTTAACTAAAAAGTTTATGTAGATGTAGGCCGTCGGATCCTCAATCTGGCCCTGTCCACGGCCGTCCGATTTGACTCATCCCACATTCCCACTACTACCACCGGCCCCGTCCCAGTCAACGCCACCGTCAGTTCAGTTGAGCATGCCGTCGCCGTCGCCGGCGGCCGTGCTCGTCAGCAACGGCACCATCGCCCCACACGCTCCCCCATCCGCCGCCGCCTTCCTCGACTCCACGCCGGGCGCCTACACCACCGCCCGCGGAACCCTCCTCTGGTGGCCACGCCACCTCCGCCGCCTCGCCGAATCCGCCGCGCTCCTCGCCCGTTCCCACCCCCACCTGCTCGGCCTCCCCCTCCCCCGATCGCGCGCCCTCGACCTCGACTTCCTCTCCATCCAGTCTCTCGTCAACCCCTCCGTGCGGGTCGCCATCCACGAGATGCGCACTCGGCTGCCCGTGACCAAGGACGAGCATTTGGCGCTCACTGCCCTGGTCAGAGGAGCAGGAGCAGGAGCAGGAGCCGATTCCATTTCTGGTTCTTGGGACGGCCTCGACGTCTTCGTCCACGTCGGGACGTATGCCCCGCCGGTCTTTGGAGAGTCGGGGGCCAGACTTGCTGTTGCCGGCAGGGGAAGGGACGCCGCCGCCGCCAAGTACGCGTCCTGGGCCAGGTCGGTGCTGTACTCTACTGTATGTTGCCCTATCTAACTAATGCGATTCATTGCAATCTTCCTGAAAGTTTGTTGCTGCCTAAGCTGCTGAGCTAGTATTCCATTCCTTACCTTTCCTCTGGATGAATGCATGCAGGATCCGGAAGAATTTGGAAAAGATGAGGCCTCCTGGGGTCACAGAGCTCTTGTTGACTAATGACGGGGATCATCATATTCTTGAAGGCGCTGTCACAAACTTCTTTGTTGTCTGCCAGCAGGCGAGTCCAACTTCTTTCTTGTCTATGAATGGATGGCATCCATGTTGCGGTTTTTACTGATAATATGCAAGAAGAATCCTTCTGCACTGACACTGAGCACTTATACTGAATGCCAATGATATTATAGTGTTCTCGGTACTCATCACTTAACAACTAGTCTCATATTATTTTTGTTCACCAGAACAGAGAAAAGAGTGTCACCATCCATGTATTGGGAAGGCACAAGTGAAAGTCATGCATTTCCTTTCACAAATTTTCTTTTTCATCTATTCTGGTCAGTTGTATTTTACTTTTTATGTCTGCTGCTGCCTTATTTGTTGTCCTGTCATCATATAAATGCATGTAATGATTAGAGTTTGAGCTAAAATGACGATCCTTGGTGCCTTCCTATGAATGGATTCTAGGATGTCCAAGCCTCCAAGGAATGACCAAATTTCTTTACACTTTTGAGATTTTGTTGTTGTATTTATCTGATCTGGTCTCTCAAAAAGCACCTGCAACATATTGCCAGCCACATGGATCTTCTCTACTAATGGTGTACACTACAGTTTTTGAACTTAAACAAGTGCATTGTCATGTTGGAATTCTGAAAATATAGTTTTTTTCTTTTGTACAATAACTGGTGCATTTCTCTATAGGAGGAAAATGAGAGGAATGGGCAATTCTCTAATCAAACAATGGCTACTAAGTTTGAAGTGCAAACAGCGCCACTGAGTGATGGAGTCCTCCCTGGGATTATATGTCAGATAGTGATAGAGTAAGTATTCTTTGACTACTCTGAATTCCACATGCTTTGGTTTTATCATCTTGTATGGTTTTAGTGAGTGTTTAGTTCACGAAATTTGGAAATTTGGGCTACTGTAGCACTTTCGTTTTTATTTGGCAATTAGTGTTCAATCATGGACTAATTAGGCTCAAAACGTTTATCTCGCAATTTCCAACCAAACTGTGCAATTAGTTTTTTTTTTCGTCTACATTTAATGCTCCATGCACGTATCGCAAGATTCAATGTGATGGGTACTGTATCACTTTTTGGAAAAAGTTTTTGGGAACTAAACAAGGGCTTAGAGAGAGTGAAGCAAATTTCAGGATACTAATAAAAGTAGCTGGGAGGGACCTTATGCCTGCTTTGATATTACCTTCTTTCATCTCACAGTTTTGCATTCTATACTCTCTGCACTAGGTCCAGTGGACATGCAGACCTAATAATTGCATACTAAAGGGGTTGCGTAAGAGGGAGTGATTGACACTGCAATCCTGACTGAGATATTGCGAGATAGAGATAATACCAAATGCTGATGCCTTGTAACAGAAGTTGTATTTCTTTGGACCAGGGTGTGCCATGATATTGGAATCCCAGTACGAGAGATATCTCCATCGTGGTCCAATAATGAATTTTGGAAAGAGGCATTTGTTACAAGTAAGAATTTTCCCTCTCGGATAACACGACCTGCTGGTACATGATGTCCTTATTTTGAGCATTGGCTGCTGCTATTTGGTGTACCATATACATCATACCTGTAGCAGGTAGCTTAAGGCTTATCCAGCATGTAGAGTCAGTTCAAGTACCTTTATTTTGGGAGGACATACAATCTAAAACCTGGAGCGATGTACCTTGGGCAGTGAAGAAGTTTCAGGTACGCAATGCTTATAGCGTCTTTCCACTTTTTTTTTTGTCCTTTCGGTGATTTTAAAGACTGTTTGTAAACTTGTCAAATTTCAAAACTAAGGTGCTGGATGCATTACGACACAAATTCAGGTTAGTTCTTCACAAGATTCAGAAAAATCTTCTTTACTGCAAACTTGTGACTAACTGACTCATCATGCAGAGGGAAATACTGAAGAGAGCAGCAAGAGAGGAGTACGACATTAACAGTCTCCTTTGAGTTATGAGCGTCGTTCGTTGATTCATTTGAAGGGTCCATAATGCTGCTAGGGCAATATATAGGTAACTTGGTAGTTATTACATCTCTGTTGAGAACTTGAGATGATATTGTAACACTGTTTTTGTGTGTGTGTGGATAATTCAGACATTTTGGCTGCTGTGCTTTATTTGTTGGCTACCAAAACAGGCCTCACCTCGGGGAAGCAGAAGAGGAAGGCATCTGGTGGATAGCGTTGGAGTCCGGATGGGGAGTATGGATTTGGATAGCCTATTGGTTGGGCGGCCACTCATAGCCGGGTAGGGATTTGAAAGTCAAAGGTCCTGTGATAGTTCCTCTGCAAAAAGTGTAGAGGAGAAATTAGTTGATTTGAGGAACTAATTGTCTGTTTCGGATACATGAATACAATGACCAAATGATCCCTGCTGCAGATGCTCACTAGGCAGTAGCGAAGCAACCCCATGCATGCTTATTATGAGGATGGATTAGTTGCAACCCCCTTTTGATCTGTAGCTGCAACTAATTAATCTGATCTGTTTGCCGTGTATGTGTATGTTCTGAGGATGGTGGCATCGTGAATATGAATGGATGAATGAATTTGAGTTCCTCAAATGAAATCATCAAATCAAACTAATCTATAAACAAACAAAATAGTGAGTGAATTGCTCCGAGCATGGAAGGAAGGAAGGAATTGCTCCGAACATGCATAACGTTAACGCCCAAGTACAAGATGGCCAAAGCCCACGCAGCGCGGACTCACATAGGCAGGCCCGGTCTGCCAAGCCCACGCACACTAAGACGGCAACGGCCGGCCCACAACGACCACTCTCCTCGGCCCTCGCAGCTGCATTCTCTCGCCTCCCCCGAGCGACCGATTCCCGCCGCCGGCCTTCTCCAAGCAGCCATGGATGAGTGGGTTCACCAAGCCGAGAGCTGGATCCGCCAGCAGCCCCCGGAGCAGATCTATATCGCGGCCGCGGTGGTTGCCCTCACAGTCCTGCTGCTTATCGTAGGTACGTCCGCTGCCAAACCTAGACTTCTTCTCAAATTCCCTACATTCTTGAGTACGGAGTATTGTGCTGCCAACGCCCACGGATTCTTATGTGGCCCAGTAGGCATGAAATAGGTGTGTTCAGTTTTGCGGCAGGGGACTGCTTGGGGTGGGATCCCTGGAGAAACATTCTCGCCCGCCTAAATAAAAGCGCCACAGTTGTTACTGGTTAAGTTTTTTTTTTCGATTTAATTCAATCACTGGAGAATAAACTAGTTGTGGATCTGGAATTGCATATTTAGCTCTAGTGTGCTGTCTGCTTCATATATCTGGGTAAAATAAGATGTGACCGACTCCATGCCCTGGATCATATGGGAGCTGATTTGGGCAGTGGAGGAAGAGGCTATACTCCGATTAAATTAAGCAACTACAGGAGAGCAAGCTGCAGTTACCTAATTTATGAGGGGGACAAACAGTATCGTTTATACCTGTATAAATTAACCAATCTGTGGAGTTTGCGATCATTTATTAGTTTTGAAAATTATAGTTGTGCTTAGAAAGGAAGGATGTAGCGGAAATTTTGAGCCTTGGTTCATTCAGACTCTGAGGTGTCATTGTGCCACAAGTTTGAAGACTTCAACAGGGTTGTTTTGATGTAGTAATATAGATTAAATAATTGAAAATTAGGCCCATGGTTTTATTAGCAATAGTTAGTGTGCTCGATGATTTAGTATTTACAAGTTCTTGAACATGAGGTCTCTGATGATGGCATGTTTATGTTATGAAGTGAAGAAGGGTTTTTGCTTTTTGTTCAGAGATACCTTATGATCTACTCCCTCCGTTCCAAATTATAAGTTGTTCTGGCTTTTCTAGATACATAGCTTTTGCTACGTACCTATAAAAGCCAAAACGACTTATAGTTTGGAATGCTATACATGAGGTGTCATGTGTCATGCTGTACATATTATCTGTTTCCACCATGTTGTTTGTCAAGATCTATGCTTTATCATACAATTCATTACATTAGAGTGGTGACTGGTGAGTGCTAAGCAATTACTTTGTCTGCCTTTATATTTCCACAGCATCTTGTCTGAAATCCTCGAAGCCAAATACTATAGTGCTATCCGGGCTTAGTGGCAGTGGCAAAACTACTATTTTCTACCAGGTAACTGCTGTTCTTTTTGTCTATGGGGTGTAGGGTTTTACAAGTGAAGGACAAGGTTGTAGTATCTAGTTTGCAAAATAATCTTGTCTGAACATCATTTTGTGCATTAAATTCTAGCAGGACATCTCTTTCTTATGTGGTTGGATTTTGTTTTTACATATAGTATAGTTGGTTCTGTTTGATTTGACTATGCTCATATCTGATTCTAGAAGCACTGCCTTGCGATACCATTAAAAATCAGGATTATATATTTTTGTTACTTTTTGTCTATTAGACCATTTGGTATTCATATCAACACCGTTGTAACAGGTAGGTGGGTTGTACTATCTTTTATTTATCTGCTAATTGCCTAATTCTGTGTCTGCTTGTCAGCTTCAGGATGGATCATCACACCAAGGAACTGTGACTTCAATGGAAGAAAACAATGACACATTTGTGCTGCATTCGGAGCAAGAAAGGGTAAGAAACTTGAAGAGTTAATTCTTTTTCAGACATATTGAGATAAAAAATAAAATGGATAGCATAGTTTTTTTTATGAAGAAACATGCATTTCTTGACTGCAACATTTTTGCTAAACCTTCTTCCTATTGCGCTTTTCAGAAAGGCAAAGTAAAACCTGTGCATGTTGTTGATGTCCCTGGCCATTCAAGGCTCAAGCCCAAGCTTGATGAAGTCCTGCCTAAAGCAGCTGGGGTTGTTTTCGTTGTTGATGCTCAAGATTTCTTCTCTAGCATGCAAGCTGCTGCAGAGTAATTTTTGTGCCCTCTGTTTTAGTATTTATCAAATAACTTTGGTGTCTATATCATCTACTTTTACTTGCTTTTGTGCTGGATTGAAATTAGCAGTTTGATTAGGAGCTTTCTTCATATCCCAAAATTGCAGAAATTATTGTGTTTGATTAATTTCTTATTGTAGTTAACATTGTGGTACTAGCAGCCTTCTCCATATTCTCAACATTTCATAACAATTACTTTGTTTGATCATTTGTTAATGTTATTAAAATTGCAGAAAAATTACTCTGTTTGATCATTTGTTAATGCTGTTAACATTGCATAACAATATTACCATCCTTTTGCAGGTACCTGTATGACATTCTGACAAAGGCAACTGTAGTGAAGAAAAAGGTTCCTGTGCTTATATTCTGCAACAAGACAGATAAAGTTACAGCCCACTCAAAGGAGTTCATAAAGAAACAGTTGGAGAAAGAAATGTAAGGACAGCTCTCTCGTCCCAACATTTATGGTACTTGCATAATTAGAATTTGAATGACTCAAACCCAGTAGTCAATAAATGCTGTGATTATGGATCGTATTCCTAGATCTGATGTGCAACAGGAATGTATCCAATGACTTATACATGATAATAATCTGCAAAGATATATAGAATTTATTTGGGTTGGGGAGTAGTAGTAGTTCTTGCATATCCCCGTTTCTTATCCCAAACAGATCTATAACTCGTAGCCACCTTTAACTTTAAGCGAGCATGCAAAACATATGTACCAGTCTCCTACTGATGTGAAATATTAATAAATTCACAAGGTTTCTAATGCCTGCCCTTCTTTCCCATGTTGTAGAAACAAGCTTCTGGAATCAAGGAATGCCATATCATCAGCTGACATCTCTGATGAAGTCCAGCTCGGGGTCCCTGGAGAGGCATTCAACTTCAGCCAGTGCCAGAACAAGGTGGCTGTTGCTGAGGGTGCCGGTATGACTGGTAATGTTTCAGCTGTCGAGCAATTCATCCGTGAACATGTGAAGGCATAGATTGTTCTTATTGTTCTCAGGGCTGCGAATGATTCACCTGATGAGGCAAGACAGGTCCTCTGACGATGTTTTGAGGCACAATCATATTCTGCACCGCTTCAGCTAACCCATGTTAGAGGCGTTACATGTTGATTGTTAATTAACGCCTGACAGTCATCGGGTATGAATAGAGGCAGCTAAGAACTGTCTCTGGCCATGGTGGTTTTGCTTGATAAGGTTGATATTTCCCTGATTTTTACCAGTCTCTGTTCTAGACTCTGGTTGTAGTTACAAGCAAAAGTCCAGATTTCTGACTCTGTTTTACGGAACTGACTGTTTTTCGGAAGCAACTGTTTTATATGGTGAGACACTGTAAGACAGGCCTCACCGTTCGAAAGCAGAACACGGAAGGCAATTGGATAGCTCATGGGGTAGTTTGCAAAAAGGAAAAGGAGAAATTGTATAGTTCAAAACCCCATCATTCTTTTCCGGTTTCATCTACAAAGAGTTCTGATAATCCATCCCAGGATCTATTTGATTTGTAGCTGCAACTATTCTCGCCGAGTATGTTTTGAGAATGGTCCATGGTAGGACCATGCATCAATATGAATTTCGGTTCCTCAAACTGCACTCTGCCTGCGAGCGATGATGGACCAAAAAATAAATAAGATTGTTGTAGGAATCGGTGGGATGCATCAGGTCTATAACTATAATTCTGGTAACAATCATTGCTTTGCTTGCTTCGGTCAAGAGTCAAGACTGATCGAAGAGCAAGACCATGCATCAAGTTGCTTGGTGGTTACACTTACACTCAAGCAATCATATTCCTAAAAAATCACACATTCAACCAAAAAAAAAATCCTTCAAAACTTAAAAATGCCTTCTGAATAACCTTAGAACAACTAGAGATCTAGCCTTTAGGTCTTGCATAACTATCATTGTTGATGACCAAAATTTGAGATGGTTATCTGAAGCGGTGCATAACCATCATCGTTGCCTTCTGATAACCTTAGAACAACTAGAGATCTAGCCTTTAAGCTGGCTTAGCTGGTTCCCTAAGCCAGCTTAGCTAGATCATAGATTGGACGTCACCATTGTGTAGCACTCATTGACCTGAGTAAAATGTATATGTAATCTTAGTCGAATTCGGGTGGGAGCAAAATGGCTATGGAAAGTCCATACTTGTGAAAACCAGCTAAACCTTTTTTAAAGTTGGCAAAGCTAGATTTCAGGAAAGTCTGAGTTAAAGTTGTAATTTAGCACGACTGTGTAATAAATTATTATGACTTGTTCCTAGGGTAGACCTCCCCACCCAATAAATATAAAGGGTCACCACCGCTTGATGGCCTCGAACTGTATCTATCAACATTTTTATATTTTGACACCCTTTTGTATTCTTATCCTGTAAGCCTACTTTTTCAACCCCATCTGATGTTCTTATCTCATCTCCATGTCATAAGAAGGAATCCTAGCTGGCCTATTGAACCTAGTAGGGAATATTGGAGCGAGTTTGCTCAAGTGGGATCTCTCTCGGGTGAGCGTTCGGCGGGGTCTACTAATGGACCTAGTTTGTCGAAATCGGCTAGGCTAGTTTCTAAATCTGGCAAGCCACAAAGGTGTGTATGTGAGAGATGCATGTTGTGTGTGCCTGTGTGATGGCGTGTTCTAGCATCGACCGTAACTGATGTGACTGTCACCACTGTTTGTTTTTCAGGTAGGAAAGGGGGAAACAACCATGCAAGGATGAGAGGCTTGTAGTTCAAGATGAAGTGCGAGCACTGCACCGTCGAGCTTGTCATGATTGTTAGACTCTCTGCCGTTTCTGTTGTATGCGAACGGAAGAGAAGACCTGCAAGGCATCTCGGTGTGGGCTGCGCCATCCATAAGACCATGCATGGCTCTCATGTGTGCCATGCACGCGTCATCAGCTAGCAGACGCGCCGCGCGGTTTGCTTTCACGGAAATCCGCCGCCGTTTCCACTGCACTGTCCGTTAGCTGGCTTTCCATCTGTCCAGCCCACTGTATGTATACTGGGCTCTCACACCATCCATCCATCTGTTTGCCTCGCTCACTCCCTTTCCTCTCTATAAAAACTAAAGGAGGCACTCTCAAAGCATCATCTCTCTTTCTGTCCCTTCTTCTCAGTGACAAGAGGAAGCTAGGTCGACACAACATCCAGTCCGTCCCGTGTACTCTGTGATCCTTCTTGGTGTTTTGATACAGGTTGGTTGACAGATGTGTTGATTTTCAGAGATTTTGATAGGTCTCTTTGCTTTACCTGCTAGGACCGATCTATCCTTTATTTGGTGGGTGGGTGCATATATGTAAGTGCTTGTTCATGTATCTATGCTATATTTGCTACAGCTTAGCGGAAGGAAAGATCCATGGACATGAGCTCCAGCATCACCAGCGGCACTGCAGCAGCATCAGCTCCCCACAACCACCAGCAGGTAACTTGGTGATCGCCTCCTTGCGCTCGATCATCCCTTTCATGTTGGCTACTTTCTTTCCATATATAGATCGATATGCAAGTGAGACACGAACATATTTGTTAACCTTTATATATGTTTCTTCTTCTTCTTCTTCAATCTATGATACAAGTTCGTTTCTTTCTCTTGATTTCAAGTAGCTAGCAGGCTAGCTCACTGCTAGAATATTCTCCATGAATCAATTGTTGGATAACCTTCCAAATTAATTCAAAGTTTCCTAAACTTTTTTATTTATTTCAGCCTCTTGATTTGTTAGTCTATAGTGTGCATCATTAACAAGATTCTCGAATTTATTTAAACAAAGTTGTCACTGCACTTTTGGGGCGATAGGATGTTTAAACCATGTATCCCTCTTCTCTAACGTTGGCGACACTTATGAGATTAAGGTTCAGGGTTGGTGCTCACCATAGTCCCGTAAGCCTTGAGGGAAATCGTATGGTGGCAGAGTGGTGGTGGAGGTGGATGTGATAGGATGAGGGCTAGAGGGTGACAACGTAACGACATCCTAGAAAATCCAAGTTAATATCACGGTAGATGTAGCGATGATAACCGATAGGGAGCCACCATAGATGAAGAGGGGCGATGGCGTGCAAGGATGAGAGCATGATGGAGAAGGTGAATAAGGCACTGTTGGTGGGATGGAGGGGATTAAGTCTGCGAGGGTATGGTGTCTGGTTGGCGTATGCAGGTGAGACACGAACATCGACATATCGAGCATGGGGGCTCAAGCATGCCAGGATGACACCCATCATCCAACACGGGTGAGCGAGTAGTAGGGGCACAAGAGTGTACGTGTTGGGTACGTTACTGGTGGCAGCATGCATGGGTAACGAAAATTAGGCTTAAACGGGGTAGGAAAATGAGGCATTGGATCACAGTGACTGGCAACTTAATATTCAGGTGTTGGGCTTCCTAATGGCAAGTAGGTAATTGGTATGATCCCTGTGAGAGGATGTGGATTGGTCAAGACAAAGTAGGAAAATGGACCATCTTATGTGTATCATGGATTGACCGTTGTACAATTTAATGGGGATAGAGAGGATGAGGCACATTGGAGTGACTGGTTTGTGTCGAAAATGATGTAGGTGAGACACATACATGGGCATATCAAAGATGAGGGCTTAGGCATGGCAGGGTGTCTCTCAGTATCCAACACTAGTGAGCAAGGAATTGGCACTAGTGTGGGGCTGGGTGAGGGCAGGAGTGTGTTAGGTATAGTAGTGACGGCACCATAGGTGGCTATAGGGAGGTGGAAAGGAGGCGACTCGAGGGGTGTTTAGGGTTAAAAGGGGTTGCAAATAGACTATTGGATTAAATTGATTGGTGTCCAAAGATTTTGGTGTCAGGTTTCATGAAGTACACAAGTGGGCTAGGGATTGAGGTCCTATGGGATGATGAGATCAGGAAAGACAAAAGTGGGACCTATAAAATACATATTTGGTTTTGGTGTGTCATTACATATGTAGTACTAGCACACAACACAATAATCTACCATAGAAAAGTATGATTGTGGTTATCACACATTCTAGCCACTATAGAAAATCGTCACTTTATTTCCATCTAAAAAGGTAGTACACATTTCATTCTATGGTTTTGAACAAGCTTGTGCTTCATGATATTTAATTTGTTAAATCAGGAAGTTGGGTGATATGTGTAATACTATATCATTATTTCTCTTTGCTTGTGGCGCTAATAATGGCTCTAACACATGTTAATAATTTGTGCATCCACAATTTATTTGGTGCAGGAGGCGATGGTGTCATCCCCCATTATAAAGGACGAAGCTCGGAGCCCAAAGCAGGCACAAGTCACGCAACAAGCAAGTGGCAGTGTTGAGCGTAAGCCGCGACCGCAGCTGTTTGAGGCGCTCAGGTGCCCACGCTGCAACTCCAACAACACCAAATTTTGCTACTACAACAACTATAGCATGACACAACCACGCTACTTCTGCAAGGCCTGCCGCCGCTATTGGACACATGGTGGCACCCTCCGCAATGTCCCCGTTGGTGGTGGGTGTCGCAAGAACAAGCACGCCTCTAGATCCGTCTCAAGCTCCGGCACCTCATCGTCCTCATCGGCTACCTATGCACCATTATCCCCTAGCACCAACACCAGCTCTAGCTCCAACAAGATGAGTACCAATGCACAGCTGATGATGGTGCCTAACATGATGATGCCCGCCCCAACAACGATAGGCTTATTCCCCAATGTGCTCCCGGCACTTATGTCGACAAGTGGGGGTGGCGACTTCAACTTTACCATGGACAACCAGCATGCCTCCCTGCCCTACACGCCAATGTCACTATCCAACCAGGCATCAGTGCCAGTGCTAGCCGCGAGAGGGAGTGGGACAATGCCATCTTTCCTGGAGATGCTAAGAAGAGGGCTTCTTCCTGGTAGCAGTAGCTACAACGCATGTCTCGCGATGAGTGGCGGCAACAACGGAATGGAGATGCCATTTCCTCTGCCATCATATGGTGTAATGCATGGGCATGGGTTGAGTGGCTCAACCATTGATGATGCTAGGCAGCTGGTGGGGACTCAGCATGGAGTGAACAACGACGGTGGTTTTGCAGGATCAGCTGGAGTGCAGGAGGAGGAGGAGGGGGATAACAAGGCCATGGTGAAGAGCAACAAGAACAACAATGGTGGGTCATTGTTGGACCGCTACTGGACCAAGCCCAACAACAACAACAACAACAAAAACAACAACAACAAGGGGCAGCAGGGGTAGTGTAACAAGCCGCGGAAGTGATGTTGCTGCAAACAATGCAATTGGATAGTAGTACCGGTGAACTTAGAAGAGTCTAGTAGCCTAGGACGCATGCATTTTTATTTAGTTTTGGTCATGATGTCAAGTCATCATGAATCACCACCCTTTTTGTTCATTTGCATGCTTTGATGAGTTGCAGTAATCTATATATCATTGGACAAATAATCATTTGTTTGGATCATCAGTTCCACTCGATATTTTCTTCATTTCTCCGATTCTTTAATTTGTTAACTAGTCCATAGCTTTTTCAAGTTTAGTACTTAACTTGGATGGATGAAGCGAGATATTTAACATGCATTTGGTAGCTAGAACCCTACCTATGTACTATTGGTAAAAACAATTTGTTGCTGCAGATGTCTATCTTTTGAATGTTTTATTCCTTTTATTTCAGCTTTCAATGAGAGAAATTAACAACCCTCAGTATACATGAGTATATGCATGGACCTCTTACTATCTTACATATGTGCATGGTACACACAAGGTGACATTGTTCTTCTTAAGGTACCTTGGTGGTAAGATCCGATAGATCAACCAGGTACATATCTATAGAAAGAGAATCCACATGTTATATGATTCATCATATATTATTAACAATATAGAATATAGTATTGGAAATTAAATACAAGAATAAAAGAATGCGCTACAAGCTAGGAAAGTTACAAGTTGAGTAGTGGTGGCGCGCATGCCTTGGCTTCCCAAGAAAATACAATACACTAGCAAGTGTCGTGGCCATGAGGTGCTGCATTAGATTTGAACTCCTACTAGGCCTTGCATGCATGTTTTCCATCCTTGTATATAGTATGGAAAAGACACATCGTCTACTTCCTAGTTGTGCCATTGCTATACCATTGTACATACAACGCCTGTAGCCTACCTAGAAGTTGGATGCAAAGATAACACACACACACACACACACAAATGCAAATCAATCTAGAGTTGCATTGTAAACTATAGACTCGTTTGGCATAGCTCTACTATGAGATCTAGGTTGCATATGCAGTCTGAAGCAAAAATAATGTGGTTTACATATTTGTAACTGTGGTTAGTCTAAATTTAAACAAATGGTATATTTAAAAGCAGTTTACGTACTTCTAGATCTAAATTCAAGATTTCTCATACTAACCCAGTCCTAAAATAATCCATAGATCTCTTAAGGGATGCCGACGAGAAGTTCTCTTAGTGAGAAGGTATGTTGCTCACCTTGTCATGCATGAAGTTGAGTCAGATGATCAAACCATCCCATTGGGCTTGGCGAAACCGATAGCTTTGACCAACTTTCACTTGCTTATTTCTTCTTGATGTGTCCTAGGGAACAATTTCCTTTTTGCCGACCATCTCGGGTCCACATTGACTTGCTTATATGCCAAAAATTCACTCCCATTGCACCATGTGTTCGTGCGGTCAACAACACATGGTGCAATGTGAGATTTTCCTGTGGTGAGCGAATGTGAAATTTTCTTGCGCCCCTAGTCATCCATTTTTCCTGTCTCAACCATGGCCATGACTCCAAGCTTGGTCTTCTCAAGATCTGATGAGGATGTAGGGAAGGTGGGTGTATGCATATGCATGTAAGCTGTGTAATTGCATCAAGCATTGCACTGAAATGATGACTTTTTGTTTCTCCACTGTGTTAAAACTCATATTGCAAGGTCTCATTACTTGCATTTTTTGCTATTGCGTACAAGAATATAACAACTTGCTCTTCTACTGAGATAGATCTGGAATCAGTAAGTAGTTGTTTCTCACGCAATATGTGGACCAAAGCTTGGAAAACTTCAACTTCCATACGAAAGTTCCTTTTGCTAAGGCTCTCATGTCCGGCTAAGATTTCCTGTACACAACAAGCCCTTGATAGTTTTGATGTATGTATGGGTGAAAGGATCTAGCAAGTGGCATAGAGGGGGGGGGGGAATAGGCCTTTTTCTAAAATTTAATCAACTTATGAAAACAGTCAGAATGCGGAACCTCCGGGTTTGAGCGCGGAGGTTTTGGGACTAAGCGTGGAACCTCCGGGGATCAGAGTATGAAATCGATCTACTGTGGAATTTAATGAATGAAAATAGATCGAATGTAATACCAGCCTTCCTAGGGAGTATGTTAACCTATCCAAATAGTCAGTTGCACCTAGAAGATGAGGAATTCGTAGATCGGATGCAAACCCTAAAAATCAATCCAAATCACAAGTAACAGCAGCAACAACAACAATCACAGTGAACACAAGGATTTATCCCGTGGTTCAACTCGCCACAAAGGCTTGTTTACATCCACGTTGTTGAGGTTAGCCACAAAGGCTATGGAGTCTCTTTCAACTCGCTCCTCTTCTCCAACCTATCACCAAGGCAATGGGTTAGAGGGTTCCACTAAGTCACAAAGGGTAATACAAACTTCCCTATGCTCAACCATAGTGGATTAGGAGCTACCGGGCGACCGCTAGCCGTCTAGGAGCCAATCTCCAAGAGTAACGAACACACCAAGCGGTTAGGGCTTCACCAAGTGCACAAGAACGAAGGAGAAGGATCTTCTCGAGCTTTCTCACACTCTCTAGAGCCAAATCCCTTAAGGAATCACAAAGATTTGAGCAAGGGAGTTGGGAGCACTAATCTTGGGCGAGAGAGAGAGAGCGCTTCAGTTTGAGTCTGAGTGAATGAGGAAGAAGATGACCGTTGGGGATGAAGGGGTATGGTATAAATACCACCCACATCACCCACAAAACGGTCTGGTCAGACAGACCGTGGAGCCTCCACGTTTGAGCGCGGAGGTTCCGCGCCGCGGAGGTTCCTCGTAGGCCAGAGCAGATAAGAATTCAGCTCGATTGGCTTTTTGTGGCTGGGATTATTTGAGTTGAAGATGGAGTTTTGAGCACTTGGTTCCACCCAGCACACCATTAGTATCCCCCTTGATAGTATGGCTTATCCTATGACTCAATTTCAAAATATAAAATGAATTAACATAGCTCTTCGAGCCGTTGCAAGCCATCGATTCAAGTTGGGGAATCTCCTCCTTTGTTTCTTTGCATCCACGATTAAAGATATTCTGTCAAACACTTATCAAAGCCATTAGTCCTTTAATTATGTGGTCAACATCACCAAAACCCACTTAGAGCTTGATTGCACTTACAATCTCCCTCTTTTTGATAAATATTGACAACACAATTAAAGCTTACATTTAATTGAAAGATTGAGCTTTTGATAACAAGAATATAAGGGATCCCCCTTAATATATGCAAGATTTGTTTGGAATTATAAAAATATCCCTCAAGACATACTCTGCATATATTAAGAGCAAGTGCAAAAGATACATTATATTCATGCCATCGTGGGGTGCAAAAGAAGTGTGTCAAATAATAATCCGTGATGCATATGACAGTTTATGTACAAAAGAAAATATCTTGGATCTGCAGACCGTGGAGCCTCCGGGCCAAAGCGTGGAGCCTCCGCATTCTGCACACTTAGAATCTTCTAATCAGAATAGAAAGCATCACATATATATGAACAAACATCACACAGTTATGGAATGCTAGTAACTTATGAACATAAACAAATTTTACCACAGTTCTAGCATTTCATTTCACATAAAAATTCACATATCCATGACCATGACCACCAATTGCCACACAAAGGCGAATCAAAGTATTATTACAGACCACTAAGATAGAAAGAGAGTTCAAAAAAACTCGCTCTCACAACTCACAATGTCGTCGACGACAAGACAACGATGACACAAAAGAAACATCTCAATCTTGCCTCTCTCCCCTTTTGTCAACATATGGCAAAAAAAGGAAAGAACAAGAGAGGTAAAGCACGGTCGTCTCACTGCTCCCTTGAAAGCTCTAGTTTGGTTTTGGTAAATTGATGAAACCCTATGTGCTAACCTAGTTTATCAAGTAATCATGAGATAGGTAGCACACTTCAAGTAGCGAAGCAAATGAAGATCATAGCATGACAATGGAAATGCAATTGGGATAATCAAGGGCTTCGACTTGAAAAGAAGAAAGAGAAAAACAAAAAGCTCAAGGCAAATGTATCATTTGTAGGAGCCATTTTGTTTTGGTGATCAAGACACTTAGAGAGTGTGATCACATTGAGGATTGATAGCCGTACTATGAAGAGGGGTGAAACTCGTATCGAAATGCGGTTGTCAAAGTGCCACTAGATGCTCTAACTCATTGCATATGCATTTAGGATCTAGTGGAATGCTAACACCCTTGAAAATGTTTGAGAAAATATGCTAACACATGTGCACAAGGTGGTACACTTGGTGGTTGGCACATTTGAACAAGGGTGAAGAAGTCAGAGGTGAAATGGAGTTGGTCGCAATGATGCTGGCGTCGGTCTACTGACCGGACGCTAGGTCACTCAGCGACCGGATGTTGAAAGGCTGCGTCCGGTCGAGCTATCAGACGGCACAGTGGTTAGGATTAAGCACCGAACGCTGGGCTATGTTCGATCAAGCATGACCGGACGCGTCCGGTCGGCAAAAATAGGATTTGGACCCTTACTGGAAACGACCGGACGCTGAGGGTCCAGCGTCCGGTCAGCTTTGTCGGAGCGTCCGGTCAACATTTTGACTGTTGAGATGAAACGTTCACAATTGAACGCAGGTGACACGTGGTCGCCATCGGGCGACCGGACGCTGAGGACCAGCGTCCGGTCAGTTCGGCCGGAGCGTCCAGTCAGCCCAATCAGGCCCAGTGAAGGGATACAACGGCTCTATTTTGTGGGGGCTTCTATTTAAGCCCCATGGCTGGCTCAAGCTCAGTCTCTTGGCCATTTGCATTGACATAGCAACCTTGTGAGCTTAGCCAAAGCCCTCCCACTCATCTCCAACATTGATTCATCATCTTTGTGAGATTAGAAGAGAATCCAAGTGCATTGCTTGAGTGTTTGCATCTAGAGGCACTTGGTGTTCGTGTTTCACTGCGGGATTCACTTGTTATACTTGGTGGTTGCCGCCACCTAGATGGCTTGGAGCAGCAAGGATCATCGAGCGGAGGGTGGTGATTGTCTCCGGCTCCGATCGTGTTGATTGTGAGGGGTTCTTGACCTTTCCCCGACAGAGCGCCAAAAGGTACTCTAGTGGATTGCTCGTGGCTTGTGTGATTCTCATCTTATGTTGGTTGTGCGGCACCCTATTGAGGGTTTGGCGTGTGATGCCAATTAGCGCGTGAACCTCCAAGTGAGTGAATCGCCACAACGAGGACTAGCTTGCCGGCAAGCAAGTGAACCTCGGTAAAAAATCATTATGTTCATCATTGATTCCAAGGTGATTGGTCTTCATTGTTATCCACACTTGTGATTGATTGGCTCATACATCTACACGGCAGTATAACCTTCTTGCCTACTCATTACATTTCCGCAAACTAGTTGTCAAGCTCTTTAGTGTAACTAGTTGTGAGAGCTTGTTAGTTTGGTTAGTGTGGCTCTTTAGTTAGCTTTTGAGAGCACACTAACTTAGTGTAGTGATATAGCTATTGTGTGGATATATTTCATCTAAACTAAAATTGTGGTAGGTGGCTTGCATTTTGATAGGCTAGCGCATGACTCGCTTCGCCTCATAATTGTCTAATCCTTTTGTTAAGTGTTGTTGTAGAAATTTTATTAGGCTATTCACCCCCCTCTAGCCATTAGGACCTTTCATCCCTGCTCCAGTCACTGCCAATGTCACTGTCATCATCATCTACCGGGTCGGTCTGCTGCCTGAAATAGTCCTCTCACCGGACTCCTCGTCACTGTCACTCACAATAGCTCTGCTGGCTCTGTGTGTAGTAGCTGTGTGCCTCTATGGCTTGGACTGTCCTCTCTCACGTCTAAGGATGTTCATCCTCTCACCAAGCGTCTCCTGATCATGAGGATACTCCATCTCTTCGCCATCCTCACTACTGTCCTCATAAGGTGGAAACACTAGCGGCGGTGAAATCTCTCTAACCTCAAGTCCTAGCTGCCTCTTCATGTCATTGATGTCCTTCCTTCCTTCATAAGCGGCATCCACAGCATTTTGACACATGCAAAATATGTTCTTGAGCAACTCCTTGAGCTTGCTCCCCCTAGATCTGTGGTGGGAAGAGGAAGGCCTGCTGTTGCTAGGTCTCTCTAAGGGTGCATCCCCTGCTATAGCTGATGTGCCAGTAGCCCCAACCAGTGCCTCCCAGCCTATGTGCTGCCACCGTGTCAACTTGTATGGCATGTGCTCCACATCCTTTTTAAGCTCAATGCCGGACACCCTCTCAACGATATACATAATGTAAGGAGCATACGAGAGATCATTCCTAGCATCATCTAATGAGTCACTCAACTCAGCCAAAATAAACTTGCTAACAGAGAAAGCATCACTCCCTGGAGCCATCCGGGTATGAGCGCGGAGGTTCCAGGGCGCGGAGGTTCCGGGACTGAGCGTGGAACCTCCAGGGATCAGAGTATGAAATCGATCTACTACGGAATTTAACGAATGAAAAATAGATCGAATGTAATAGCAGCCTTCCTAGGGAGTATGTTGACCTATCCAAATAATCGGTTGCACCTAAAAAATGAGGAATTCATAGATCGGATGCAAACCCTAAAAATCAATCCAAATCACAAGTAATAGCAACAACAACAACAATCACAGTGAACACAAGGATTTATCCCGTGGTTCAACTTGCCACAAAGGCTTGTTTACATCCACGTTGTTGAGGTTAGCCACAAAGGCTATGGAGTCTCTTTCAACTCCCTCCTCTTCTCCAACCTATCACCAAGGCAATGGGTTAAAGGGTTCCACTAAGTCATAAAGGGTAATACAAATTTCCCGGTGCTCAACCATTGCGGATTGGGAGCTACCGGGCGACCGCTAGCCGTCTAGGAGCCAATCTCCAAGAGTAACGAACATACCAAGCGGTTAGGGCTTCACCAAGTGCACAAGAACGGATGAGAAGGATCCTCTCAAGCTTTCTCACACTCTCTAGAGCCAAATCCCTTAAGGAATCACAAAGATTTGAGCAAGGGAGTTGGGAGCACCAATCTTGGGTGAGAGAGAGCTTCAATTCGAGTCTGAGTGAATGAGGAAGAAGATGACCGTTGGGGGCGAAGGGGTATGGTATAAATACCACCCACATCACCCACAAAATGGTCTAGTCAGACAAACCTCGGAGCCTCCGCGTTTGAGCGTGGAGGTTCCGCGACTGAGCGCGGAGGTTCCGCGTAGGCCAGAGCAGATAAGAATTCAGCTCAGCTGGCTTTTTGTGGCTGGGATTATTTGAGTTGAAGATGGAGTTTTGAGCACTTGGTTCCACCCAGCACACCATTAGTATCCCCCTTGATAGTACGGCTTATCCTATGACTCAATTTTAAAATATAAAATAAATTAACATAGCTCTTCGAGCCGTTGCAAGCCATCAATTTAAGTTGGGGAATCTCCTCCTTTATTTCTTTGCATCCACGATTAAATATATTCTGTCAAACACTTGTCAAAGCTATTAGTCCTTTAATTATGTGGTCAACATCACCAAAACCCACTTAGAGCTTGATTGCTCTTATAATGGGTTTGTTACTAGATGATGGTTGTGATGAATCTGCTATGCTAGGAGGAAAAAACACGAACTCAGCATCATTTTGGGAATGGTGGCAATAGTTTGCATCCATGGCAAATGTGTTGTGTGTTTATTTTACCAATACCTGATGTTTGAGAAATGTGCAACAAACAATCAAATTTTACTTCTAGTACTTCTGTCGGCAAAGGAAAATGAAATTATGAGACTTACGATTCACCATATGAAGTGTTTGATCATATCTCTTGATGTGCTTGGAGATGACCAGATGGTGTTGGGGCTTCTACGGAATGCAGATCAGCAAAGGAAATGTATGCAAGGCATACACATGTGTGCATGTATATATAGGCACTTTTGCATAACGGCTAGCTTTGCTTTCAATGCTGTGTAGTTGCTCAGATTTAAATAATGGGAGCAGCGGCCAGCTCCTTTGTTTCACCTGAGCTCCTACCCAAGGCCATGTCATCTACTTTCCTTTATTTTTAATTCCTATGGGATTAGAGAAGTATGTCATCTCAATTCATGAGTTTTTCCTTGTCCTATCCTTTAATCCAAAGGGGCCCTTAATGTGATTTTATTATTATTTTTAACATTTTTTATAAACTAATTTTAAATCTAACACCGTTTATTTTTTTCAAAACTAATACTTTTGGCCATGCCTATTGCCATGGCGCGGCGAAATACTTGTGCCGCGCCATGCATGGTGGCGCGGCAGGAGGCTGATGTGGCGAAGACCGAAGCCGCTGACCGGTGACGTGGCAGGGTCTGCCGCACCACCGATCTTGGCGCGGCAGTGACGCGCCACGGCTCATGGCGTGGCAGTACTTGGACGGTTTAATCGGAACTTTCCACGTCGATAGTGGGAGTTACTCTACGTATTGCTTGACGTAAAACCAATAGTGGATTTGTTTCTGTCTTTTGTTGAATCTTTTTCACGGCTCGATAGAGAATTTGATAAGCCAATGATTTTTTTCCGTCTTTCATAATACGGTTAACCACCATGTTAACTAATCGATTACGAAAAATTGGATTGGATTTTGCTGTTCTTTTTTCTGCAGTACCTCAACGTGGCATGAGCGTGAAAGAGGTTCAAGAATGGGAGAATTCCTTATTTGACATCAGACAAATGACCGTTCCTTTTTTGGCCCTCAAAAAATTTTCGTTCCCTATTTGACACCGAGTTTAACTTTCATTCCTTATACGACATTCCGTTAGATTTTCCATCCAGGAACCGTTAACTGCCATGTAAAAAGACGATTTTGCCCATATGGTGTTGGAGATGACAGTTAGAAAACCTAAAGTTTTTTTTTGAAAAAAAGAAACAGAGGCTCTTGTTGTTAAGAGCCTCTGTTTCTTTTTTTTTCAAAAAAAAACTTTAGGTTTTCTAACTGTCATCTCCAACACCATATGGGCAAAATCGTCTTTTCACATGGCAGTTAACGGTTCCCGGATGGAAAATCTAACGGAGTGTCGTATAAGGAATGAAAGTTGAACTCGGTGTCAAATAGGGAACATAAATTTTTTGAGGGCCAAAAAAGGAACGAGTCATTTGTCTGATGTCAAATAAGGAATTCTCTCTTCAAGAATCCGTTTT
Organism: Miscanthus lutarioriparius; assembly: GCA_904845875.1. Taxonomy (NCBI): domain Eukaryota; kingdom Viridiplantae; phylum Streptophyta; class Magnoliopsida; order Poales; family Poaceae; genus Miscanthus; species Miscanthus lutarioriparius. Next base: position 52,258 of record CAJGYO010000770.1, on the reverse strand, counting down.
CTTTTTATAAGGGCTAAAAACGAATCACTTATTTTTTGGCTTTTTGGCCCCATCGGCAGCGACGCGACCATGGACCCCGGCTTCCTTGACCCCTCGCGCAAGATGCCGGCCACCGACGTCGAGATACGCCAGGACTGCCGGTTCCTGAACTAGTTGCTACTTAATCTCACCGGCAGTGCTGCCGCGACGCATTGAAACGAATATGAAGCAAATAAATGCAGTCCGTGCGCAAGTAGCTGTCACATAAAATTTTCATTGGTTTGACATAAGTTCGACATAACATAACCAACTAAGCCTACAAGTTTCGGACGCCAATATTCGTTCGACCTAACAAACTAAGACTCAGAAGTGTAAGGATCCCTCGGACGCCTCTGTCTCTTCGGATTTGTTGGCAACACATTAGGAGTGTAGCCAACGTCGGTGTGGTCGTGTCGCCGGTGCATATGGCTCGTACCCTGCAAGTATATGATATGCATGATTACTTATAATCTTTATGATCGTTAGTTCATGGAGCCTACGTATTTAAAGAAACTACCTTTGTTAGTACCTGTGAGGCTCCTTGGGTACCAAGTGGGACACCACCTAGCTGAGACATGCCGATCTCATCCTGCGACCAATCGTCCCACTAGCCGTGCTGTCTGCGGAAGCCTGGGGGGTCGTCGTCGTCGTCCTCGGTTGCAGGGTTCTTCCCAGCGCTATGATGTGGTGGTGTACGCACTGCGGAAGTGGCATCTGTCACCGACCGAGAAGAGCCGGTTGGTGTCCTCAAAGAGGCTGAAGACGTGCCACCCGACCACGCCGGGAGTGGCGGTTCCACATAAGGAGTGTCCATGCAGCCCAGCTTCTGAGCTAGCTTCCTACAGGTCTTCTTCACCTTCTGCATAAATAGACGTTAAAGTTAGTGCATTTCCCAAACGTATATACACTAAAGAAACATTTTTGGAACGGACAAGTTTATGTCTACCTCCACAAAAGCCTCGAGAACACCTGGCCCCTGCCCTCTAGACTCGTGAAGCCGGAACGCTGCTTCGTTGGACATCCTTGACAATTGTGTCGCCTGGGTACAGAAACACGGTTGGACAGTTTTAGTGCACATACTTAATACCAAAAGGATAATAAATTGTACCATTCAAGTATTTTACCACGTATCTTTGAAGCGGTGCTCTCTGTAGATATGTGTCCTCCCTAGTGGCAACGTCGTACACATCTTCCTCCGAGTCCTCGTTAATCGCCTCCTCAGTGTACGGGGGCTTGATATGTGTCCTCGTAGACCTGTGAAGCCACCGTAGGTACTCGTCGAAGGTGTGCTGGTCGTGTGGAGGACCCGCATGGACCGGCTGTCATTCCCTGGTCTTCCACAAGTGGATGTGCGCGTTGTGTGTCATGCGCCAATCCTTGGTCTTGTACCTCTTCCTGCGGTCATACCTGCAACAAAACGATGTTAGTTGTACCACACACCCGTACAATCCTTGGTTGGTGGAGTAAAGCGGTGGTGGGCAGCCTATCATTCTTCCAAATTGTCTGCAGACCCTGATGGGCAAGTGAATCTCGATCACGTGAAAGAAAATAAGAGGGACGTTGCAGCGATACTCGTCTGACTCGTCCCTAGTGACACGACTGAGATAGTACTGGAGCTCCGAAGCATCCCAAGGACACCAATGCACCTGAACATTTTGTAATTGAGTTAGGTTGTGATATAGTGTACATCAAACAAGACACATGTATGATAGTAAAGAGATCGTAACCTGGTGCTGTGTCAGGACGTCGAGACCATCCATGTACTCCCTGTACTTGCGCCTCACATTCCCTCTAACTAACTCTGCTTCCGTCAAGATATACAGAGCTATAGGGAGTGTATCCTGCCCGTTCCATTGCTGCATTGAACACGATAATGAATTAGCCATTAATAATCTCATCATATGTAACTGCCTCGAAGAATATAGTGAACCGAAGTATTTACCGGTAAACCAGTATTAAGGGGCCTCCCAACGGCCATCGTTCCCAACACCAAACCTGGAGTAGGTAGGAGCACCCCCAAGGTTCACATACCCTGAGGTGTGACGGCAGGCAACGCATAGCTGTCGATATGTCCATGCCAGGACAGCGCTGCCCCAGCTGTACGCCGCTATGTTCTCCCATGGCTGGCGTAGTATGTCAAGGACGATCCAGCTGATGGTGTTGCCGCAGACGTCTAGAAAGATGAAAGCACTAAGGAAGTGCCAGAGCCACACTCTAGCGAACCTGTTGATCTGAGCCTTCTCAGCCTGTGGGTCCAAGTAATCAAAGCGCTCTATGATCCAGGATGACAAAACTCTAGAACTTTTCCTAAAATTCACCAAAGAAAATGAGACCCGATGGCTGCAGAAAAGTAATGCAAGTATTAAATAGGCTTGAATTGCTTACTTATTTTTCTTTGAAACCTCATCGTCCGGTGGAAGAAAGCCAGTGAACTGAGCCACCAGCTCCCTCCAGTGATCGTTGTCAACTATACTCGTCACTGGAAGTCCTCCCAACCGAAGGCCAAAGATAGCCTTCACGTCCTGCATGGTCAAGGTCATCTCGCCGCAAGGTAGGTGGAACGTGTAGGTCTGAGGCCTCCACCTATTATAAGAATAGAACGACTGTTAGTTGACTTAAATTTGTTATAAGAATGTTTACGTACAAAGAATGCACTCGCACCTGTCTACAACTGCAGTAAGTAGTGCTGGGTCAAGGAGTGGAAGACCGTAGTTGACAACACGGACAAGCTCGAGGAAGCCGGCACGCTGTATATACGGCACGTAACGCTCGTCCCACTGGTGCGCCCTGGTGTGCGTGCGGGGCCTCAAAGTAGGCAAGACCACCTGTGCGTCGGTGTCACTCAAGATGTGTGCTCGGTGCTGGTCGTTGTACTCCACCTCAAGAATGGGGTACAACGGGTGCTGCGTGGGAGGGGCCATCATGTTATAAATTGATAAACAAAGGGTTAGAGTATTCAAATTAACAATATTCAAATTAACATTATGTAGCATTACAAAATTTAAACTACTTGTTATGCAATACGAACACAATATGAAAGCACATGTATATATTCAAAGTAACATTAACAGACATATTAAACAACTTCACTAGAAAAATAAGCATTTGACAAAACTTCATCAAGTCATCCAAATCGCCGTATCACGCACTACTAAGTACCGACAATCAATCCCTAAACCCAAAATCCTGACTAACAGTAACCTAAACCATAACTACCTAACCAAAACTACCTAACCTAAACCCAAAATCAATCCCTAAACCCAAAATCCTAACTAACAGTAACCAAAATTCTAACTACCTAACCAAACCTTAACTATCCTAAATCACTAACAAATTCTAAATCACTATCCTAACAAATTCTAAATCACTATTCTAAATCACTAACAAATTCACTAACCTAACTACCGTAAATCACTAACCCTAACTAAAATAACAATCATAATAACATGAAATCGAGAGAGCCTACCTTGATATGAGCGGGCGGCCGGCGGCCGTGACACGCCGACGTTCGTGGCACGACCGAAGTGGGCGGGCACGGCGGGCGCGTGCGGCGCGGGCGGGCAGTCGGCGGGGCTCTGCGCGGCGTGCGGGCGGCTGGGCGGGCGGGCAGGCGTGGTGGTCGGCGTGTAGGCACGGCGGCGGCGATGACGCTTCGGGCAGGGGCGGCAGGTAGGAGGCAGGGCGGGCGGCTCGGGGGCAGGGGCGGCTCGCGGGCGATATTTATCTGATCCTGCCGCGCCATGAGCCGTGGCGCGTCACTGCCGCGCCGAGATCGGTGGCGCGACAGAGCCTGCCACGTCACCGATCAGCGGCCCCGGTCTTCGCCACGTCAGCCTCCTGCCGCGCCACCATACATGGCGCGGCACAAGCATTTCGCCGCGCCATGGCAATAGGCGCGGCAAAAAGTGTTAGTTTTGAAGAAAAAAAATAATGTTAAATTTAAAATTAGTTTAAAAAAAGTGTTAAAAATTAAAAAAAATCCTTAATGTCAGGTATAGATATAGATTTCTAGTTGAGTCTTTCGACAGCAGAGAAAATTCCTTTGTGTTTTGGTAAACCTTATGGGGAAATTGTGTGTTACTAGCAAACTTGCATGCGTGCTACGACAAAACCTAATACGTCTTACAACTGGACTCTGTATCATCATTGGACGTGAATCTTTCTAACTCATATGAACATGAGCCATTGTCTAGGTCATATGCATGCGAGAGACGGAGGGCGCAAGAGTATTTTGAAATTTTAAAAAGCAGGTTGGCTGAAACCCTTAGATAGAGATTAGGTATATACACACGTGCCTCACTTGTACCAAACCAAACCATCCCATCCCACAAAATGATTCAATAATTTGAAATAATTTTGTGTGACTATTAGTATTTAGCGGAGAGCTCTTCTTACCCGCTATATGCCCTGTTCGTTTAGACTTGTTTGGCTTATAAGTCATGGCTGAAAGTACTGTTGTCTGGTTTGGTGTGAGAGAAAAATATTGTTTGTTGACTGATAAGCCATGGCTTATAAGCCAAATACGACCAAGCGAACAGGCTGATAATCAACATTATTTTGGTAGCCTCTATTGTCTACTGTAGTCTATACTATTTAGAAAGAAGGCGTGAAAATGTTGCCATCAAAAAACCGTTTGTAGCCATAACAAGAATATAGTTTTTGTTGAATGTGGGTATTAACTAAAATCAAACCGGTCAAGAAACTTTAACATTGAAGCTCTCAGTAAAGATCCAGTATCTTATTTTAGCATTTATTATTCAGCAATTTATGGTAATTTCATTTAAACTTTGTTCAACATTTTCCAGCCAAAAAATTCTATCCAGTTTTACCTTATAAATCTTTTTTTTTTCGGTGAGGCGGTGAGCCCGTGACCGGGAAAGAAAACGTTTTTTTTTTGTTTTTTGTTTTTTTTTATGTGTGTGTGTGGAAGTGGAAAGATCGAAAACGTTCAGCTTCAGCCCCGCAAGGGAAGTTAGAGAGAGATTTGTAATTTGTTCGATCCCCCTGTGGTTCGTACGATTCCGATGATGGCCGGCGGCGACGACCTAGCCGCACTCCACGAGCAGGTCGCCCTCGCATCCTCCGCCGCCATCTCCGCCTCCGACCTGGACCTCGCCTTCCAGCTCCAGGTCGCCGAGGCCATCCAAGCCTCGCTCCGCTTGCCCAATGCCGCCGCCTCGTCATCGTCGTCGCTGGCCGCCCCCGTCCTCCCCGTCCCCGAGCCCTCCTCCGACGCCGCCTACGCCTTCGCGGTCCAGGCTGCCGATCTCGCGCGCGCCGAGCAGGACCGCCGCGACGCCGAGGCCTGCCGCGCCGCCCACGCCCGGGCCGCCGCCTCCGCCCGCATCGCCGCGCACGACGCCCTCTTCGCCCGCGACCTCGCCGCCATCCCCGAGGAACAATGGGCCCACGACGGCGACTACTTCGAGCGCCCCGTCGACTCCTCGCCTCGCCCGCTGTTCCGCGTCTTCTCCAAGGGTATGCCGAGCAGGGACGTCGTGGGCCCGCGGGACCGGGACCCCAGCATCGCCGTGCTCGCGGTGGCTGTCTGCAGGACGCAGGGGGGAGTGGTGCTCAGGATACAGAAGCCGGTGGAGCGCTTTGTGGGTGGCCGCATGATTGTGGAGGTGATGGCGCTGATGGAGGGCCTCGACGCCGCCCTGGGGTTGGGCATCCGCAGTGTCACCGTCGTCACTGGTTACCGCCCGCTCTACAACCATGTATGCCATGACAACTCTCTACCTCTCCACCTTCACCTATTTTATGCTAGTTGATTGAGTTGCCTAAGAGATATGGTCAGGAGAGAATATAAGTACAATTGAATCAATAAAAAAACTACTTTTAGTAGATTTGGTGCTGCTGTTTCCATGTGCTTAGGGTATTTCAATGTCTGTTCAGTTCTAAATCTTACTGAATACTTACGTGAGTGGAGAAGCTAGCAGCACTGCAGTGTCTACTGGACAGGATTTGGTTGGACATTAAGCCTTAACGTATTCTTGAAATGAGTATTTTGTGGCGCCATGATCCCAACTTGTCTGAACATGCATTGGTTGTCTAGCTTATTGCATTGCAGGGGGGAAATGATATATGAATATGATGGATCAGACTTTTTCCATTGATATCCAGTTCTCAAGAGTTTCTGTACGTGATAGTTCCTTCTTTCAGCTACCAGTTTGAACTGAAAAAATAGTATTGTTTTTTGCTACTTTCCCTATTCATAAGAAACATAAATAAGTGTCAGAATTTTAGATGCCAAACATCACTAACTTTGTGGGTAGTTTCACTAAGATGTCAGTCTACAATTATCCATTACTCAGTAAACCCTAAACTGCAGCATTTGTTGTAATACAACTGCATAATGTTTTGAGTCATTTGTTCAGCAAGAAGTGTAAATCTGGAGGATGATATGGATCTAGTTCAGTGCCAGTTTTGCTGTTGTGTGCATTGCTAAGTAGAAAACTTCTTAAGAATTTTCTTTTGTTCTGGTCTTATGATGATACCTGCCTACCCTGTATGTGCTTGACAAATCATAATAATTCACTCTTCTGACCATATTTTCCTAATATATACTCTGTGCATTTGCAGATGCTTGGCATTTGGCGCCCATCAGGGAAGAAGCTGGCAGATATGATGAATCAGGTTCTGTCAGTCCGAAGGAAGTTTGATCAGTGTGAAGTCTCACTTGTTGAGCCAAACCAAGTCAGCTATGTCGTAAAATTAGCAACAGATTCACTAACTGTTCAGATTGCCAAAGCTCTTGTTGCCAATGTTAGCAAGGAGAAAAGAGAGAGCTGCGCCATCTGCTTGGAAGACACTGACATTACCAAAATCCATGTGGTTGAAGGTTGCACACATCGCTTCTGCTTCTCGTGCATGAAGGAGCATGTGAAAGTTAAGCTGCTCAATGGAACTCTCCCTGCTTGCCCACAAGAGGGATGCACCACAAAGCTAAGTGTGGAGGGCTCAAGGGTATTTCTTTCGCCGCGGCTGTTAGAGATCATGGTGCAACGCATGAGGGAAGGACAGATCCCTCCAAGCCAAAAGATTTACTGCCCGTATCCCAAGTGTTCAGCCTTGATGTCCTTGGGGGAAGTGATCCATCCGATGCAAGAGTCGTCCTCAAGGTACACAGCTGCTGATGCTGCCACATTGAGGAAGTGTGTGAAATGCAGAGGCTCCTTTTGCTTGAGCTGTAAAGTCCCATGGCATGATGGGATGAGTTGCTATGAGTACAAGATGAGGTACCCCCACGCTCGCCCAGAAGATGCAAAGTTACAGAACCTGGCAAGGCAGAGGCTGTGGCGGCAATGTGTGAAATGCAAGCACATGATCGAACTTGCGGAGGGCTGCTACCACATGATCTGCGTGTAAGGCCCCATTCTCTTTATTATTCCATAGATTGCACAATGCAAGCATCCTAAAAATCTGCACTTATTATGTTTGCCAGTGCTAAGAAAAACTTCTGTTGTACGTGTGTTGCTGCTTCTTGCATTGCAGGTGCGGCTATGAGTTCTGCTACACGTGTGGGAAAGAGTGGAAGAATAAGAAAGCAAGCTGCTCCTGCCCGCTGTGGGATGAACGCAACATCATCAGAGAGGAAGACGATGATGACTACGAAGAAGACGATGATGGTCTTTACTACTAGAAGGCTGTTACAATTCCTTTCCTTTATTTATGTTATTGCAGCTACATACTAGCCTGCCTTGGAGGAGTTTTAGTATCCCTAGTATTAATGTTAGCAGCTTAAGTATATCGGAACCTACTAATTAAGATGCAATGGGGGGGGGGGGGTTGGAACAAGCTGAGTTTGTTTGTCGCATTTTGGACCGGCCGTGCCTTACCATTAGTGGGTCTCGTTCCACTGAATGTTCTGGGTGGTGGCATGCATAGGCATAAGAGTGGTTGTGTGTACCTGTGGCATTGAAGTGGGCCACTATGCATGTGAACCTCTACCACTCTATATGTGTTCTTGTGTTGCGTAGATGTAAACATCCTATTGAAACTGTACTAGGCCCTGTTTGGGAGATATGGCTTCAAAAGAGAGACGCTCAGCTGGTTCGTTTCGACTTATACGATCGTGGATTATAAGCTGGAATAATATTTTTCTCTCACATTAAACCAGTCAGCAGTACTTCTGGCTTATAATTCACGATCATTTGAGCTTAAACGAACAGGCTCTACCTGCGTGTGTATGGGTGTGTGTGTATATATATATATATAGAACTATTATCCTATAGCTGGCTACAAAATAACTTATTCTGTAGCCATTTTGAGTTACGATAATTACTATGTTAATTTACGAGTTTGTAGTAACTTCATACTAAGTGGTTTACGATAACGTTATGGTAAATATCCCCATATGTTATAGTAACCCAACTATCGTAAATATGTATTAACATTTTCGTAAATTAGTATATAAAATTATCGTAAATAGAGGTGGCTACAGAATAACTTATTTTATAGCTGGCTGGTGAATATACGAGAGAGAGAGAGAGAGAGTACTAGTAGAATTTATGTATGCAATACAAAACCGAAAAGGATTCAGCCTAACCCAGCGGAGCTTAGCTATACATACATGTACAACAAAATTGGGATCGAGTAGGAGACGAAGACGTGCCTGCAAACCGGCCGGCTGTGGTGATTTGAGCTGACCGGAACGGAGGCTGATGATCTATGCATCTCCAACAAGTCGTCGAGTCGCACAGGAATTTCGGCGGCAGCGTCGCAGTTTAGTTTCGGATTGGTCGGTCTTGCATGCATGCGCACACGTAGACGAACGATCGATCCACGATGGCTGAAGAAGAAGCGGGGGATCATCACCCTTTCAGATGTATGTCATGTGCAATTCAAATCACAAACACTTAATTCTTACCCCAATTTTTGTTTACATACAACTGTATTGATCGATCTTGCCTCTCGTCGTTCTTTCTTCAGGCAGGATATCCTCTACCACATACATGTCTTTATGCCGATGCGCTATGCTGCTCAGGCTGCCTGCGTCTCCCATGCCTTCCTCCGTTCCTGGCGATCCGATCCCAAGCTCATCTTGGACATCTACACGCTAGGATTATTGGAGGCAGACTACCTATCGTCGTTTGATCCTATCACAAAGAACTAGCGATCATAGAGGATCAAATCAACAAGGGCGTCATCGCAACCATGCATAGAAGAGTACTACCAAAGGAACGATCCCATGGTGAGAGAATTCGTCGCTAGAGTCGACCACATCATGCACAACCACACTGGAACCGGCATCGCAATCTTCTGGGTTCAGCCTCCCCCTGGCTTCTACATAGACCCTGACATTCTTGACCGCTGGTTACAGGCTGTGATCCCACAGGGGATCATAGATTTTGGCGCGTTCCTAGACATGGACGACGACGGGCTAGGCTACACGTTCCCATGCTCCTTGCTGTCCAGTGACAGCCATGGATGCTCGACGATCACATCCTTCACCATCACCGGTTGCCGTCTGGGTTACATAGACAGGGTCGGCTGCTTGGTAAGCCTGAGGAGGGTGCATCTCCACAAGATGCGTGTTACTGGAGATGAACTTAGCTGCTTCCTGTCGTCTTCGCCTGCTTTGGAGGAGCTGGAGCTCTCCTACTGCCATGACATTGTTTGCCTGAAGATACCTCATCTCCTGTCGCGGGTCAAATTCCTACATGTAGGAAACTGCAACAGCTTGCAAAAGATTCAATGTGATGCACCAGAGCTCGAGATCTTTTCATATGTTGGGTTGCCAACGACGCGCATCTGCCTTGGAGATTCATTATCCCTAGTGACAGAGATGAAAGTGTCTAGTGTGGACGAGCATGGCATGCTCTCTTATGCCACCACCAAGCTCCCTTCTGTCGCACCAAATCTCAGCATCCTTTCTCTATCATCATGCTTCGAGGTCAGTGTTTCCTTCTGTTACAATTAATGCTCATGCATTCTGACGACAGACATACATCTCTATCTTTATTTTTCTTACTATATATATTTATTTACATCATCGATGTTTTGCCTGTAATAATGTACTTTAACAATATTATTATTATAGCTTCATTGCTCTTTACAAACATGTGAATTTTGTATTGTCTTTGTACCTAAACATATATATGCACTAACAGTTGGGGCCTCTGTTGTTTCTTTAGGTTGCAGCTGATACACAAATGAAGAAGCTTACCAAATTTCGCCACCTCAAGTACTTGAGGATACGGCTTCATACGCCAAGCCTCTGTCCGGACTATGATTTTTATTCCCTTGTTTCTTTTCTTAATGCCTGTCCTGCTCTGCATACTTTCATCTTGCAGGTAAGACCCCCCTCCTTTTCATCAGAATTCAGAAACCTTTATATATATACATGTATGACATTTCGTGCCTTTGCGCTTGAACTATCATCTGTGTGTCCGTACAATGTTTTCCCATTATGCAGTCAATCAACATACGTTAATATAACCAAAATTCCAAGAAAAAAGACATTTGATGCTAAGACACCTTTGTATTTGTATATACATACATGCAGTTAGAGATGCATGCTGCTGCTGCTGATGCCATTCCGGGAGATTCTCATGGTGATTATTCCCCACAAGAGAAAAGGCATGGAGGAACTGGTGGACAACGCCGTCATCGCAAGTTGAAGAAAGTGCTGATAAGTGGGTTTCGCTCTGCAAAAGGTTTGGTTGAGCTAACAAATCACATCCTTGAGAATGCAACGTCATTAAAACAGCTGGTATTGGATACTGCGTGTGGCATGTGCACACCTCTAAAATGGAACGCCCTGATGGAAGCTCGGAAGGCTGTGGATGTCATCAAGAGATGCATCCAAGGTCAAGTCCCCTCAAGTGTTAAATTCAAGGTTATTGAGCCATGTATCAGGTGCCACACCGATGAGGCATGCAAGTCGAAGATAATAAACTAACATTCTCTGAAGTTCATTCATTCATGCGTTGCTACACTGTACCACAGATATATATGTGTGCTTAGTCCATTGAAAACTCTTGGAACTGTAATAATATCTCAAAAAGACATCCATATATTTATTTTTTTGTATAATAACTACTTGCCCACCTACCTATATGGATATACGTAGTCTCAACATAGGTGTGTAACCACACTGGGCCAATTATAAAGAGACAAGCATGATTTATGTCAATTTTTTTTTTAAAATCTAAACAACTTTAAGTAAAAAAATTAAAAACTAAAAAGTCGTAGATCTCATCGAACACTATAACTTTTGTATAAAAAGTATCTTTATCGGACACCATGCAAAAAATACATTATTTTTCTAAGACGACAAGCCTTGGTACGAGATTAATATGTTGCTGAAACTTTATATTATTTTTTTTACCGTCTGATAAGGACCTCATCAAATGATAAAACTGAAAAGTCAAAACTAGGAATTTCTAGATCTCATTGAGAGCTACAATTGCCATATATAAAGTTTCTTTGTCCGACACCATACAAGAAATATATGATTTTTCTAAGACAACAATCCTTGCTACGCGACTAATATGCTGCTAAAACTTTATATTATTTTTTGAGCATGTAAACTTATCGCAAATAATAAAATTTCAAAACTAGAAAAGTTATAGATCTTATCAATGGTTACAATTTTCATATAAAAAAACATCTTCATCCAAGGTCATATGAAAAAGATATGATTTTTCTAAGGCGAAACCTTGCCACTGACATGTATGTGTCATATGTGAAATCCATGTAAGTGTTGAATCGATGTGCCACGCATGATAGAGGGTCGGGTAAATGACCATTTGGACCTTTCTACAACTTATAAGGGGGCAAAATATATATATTTTAATTGACTTTGAGGATCTACTAGATGAGACCTTTAGACAATTTTGAGACCGGTAATTCTTGGTATAGGGTGTCCGTCCGCGCGGACGCTCCCGATGGTGGGTCGCTCGCACCAGCCCAACTACCGCCTCTAAAAAGCAGGCTGAAGCGGTGGCCGGTGTGGCCTTATCCATTCGAGCGAGCTAGTCTCATCCATTATTCACCGAGCCAAGAGGTGGGCGAGATTCTGCTAAAAAGGAGGTGGGCGAGATGCTGACCCAGCTCACTGGAGCAGCAACTGTGGCAAATCGGAGATTTGGTGGCAACGCGTGGGGTCAACGATGCAGCCGCAAAGGCAACGGCATCCACCTTGCGCACGACAGCGCATCTCCATTCCCCAGCGCCGCTATGACAGGGATAGATCTGGCGGCTGCCCTCAGGCAACCACTGAGCTTCCGGCGTCCGGCTGCCGGCTTGCGGCCCTTCGGTGCTCTTGCGGCACGCATCTCCGACGACCACTGTGCTTCCCGCGTCCGACTGCCGGCTGCCGGCGCGCAAGCAAGGCGATAACAGTTCCGAGGCCCGCGCGCATGGGAGGAAACGGTGGCTCCAGAGGCCGCGTGCGAGTGGGGCAAGTGGAGCGTGGGAGACGGGCACGGCGATGGAGACCCGCCGCGCCGCGCGGGAGGGAGGCGAGGGCTGCTATCACGTGGAGCTGCTAATCCGCCGCGGCCTTCTTCTCCACCGGAGCGGCGATCTCCGCGCCACCGCGCGAGCTCTACACCGGTGAACTCCACGCGCCGACGAGCTTCCATTCCGAAATAGCAAGGAAATATTGCGCTCAAAGCCCATGTTGCAAGCGTATGTTTCAGGTGTTTTAGAGGTACGTAACAAGTGGTTCATGTGGATGTTGCAATAGTAGATCGAGATGTTACACATGTTGCAATAGTTGTACACGTATGCTGCAAGCTTCTGTTTCTAATGTTTCATCTGTGTTTTTTCTAGACATATATTACAAGTGTGTTTAATCGGATGTTGCATATGTTTCGCACATATGTTGCAAGTGTTTTATCTAGATGTTGCGTGTGATTTACGATGGTTTTCAAGTGATTTTTCATGTGTTTTTGCGAGTGTTTCAGATGCATGTTTCAAGTTTTTCATCTGACTTCAGACGTATGTTGCAGTTGCTGCATCTGGATGTTTCAAAAGTAGATTGGGTGTTGCATCTCCTTCCACGCTTTCTGTTGTCTCCTCCTCCTCCCGGCGCCAGTTGGGCATTCGCCGCCCCTACCCCTCTTTCTCGATGTTGGTGATGTTCGGAGCGGCACGAACCCCACATGGGCGTGCAAAACTGCGCGGGACACGCCTACGTCGGGACGCCCCGTCCGTCCGGGCGCTAGCCAGCCCCTCTTGAGAACTGCTGGTAAATTATACTCATTTAGATTTGCCGTGCACTTTGCACCCTTGTCAATGGAACTGCAACACAAATATATCTCATGGTTTTGTACCCTACTACTTAATTTCAGCTCTATCGTTCCATGGTTTTTTTGGTGGCATTTATTTTATTTTGTTTAATTTGCAAAGAGAGGAAGGAAAAAAATCGATCATACAGGCGCTCTGTTCATGTACGCACGACATTAAAAAAAGAAGAAGCATATGCAAGATATGCTGCCGCTCTGACGCGCATCGCCGCCGTCCCCAGCGACCCGTGCACGACGTCGATCGCTCAAGGGCTCAAGGCGCGGGCAGCGTGCACAACACAGCGAGGCGAATGGCCTGGCCGGCGCTAGTCCCGTCTCGCCGTGCGCCGCTCCGCTAGCCATGGAGCTGCCCAATGCAGGTCCGTGTCCCGCATGGCCGCATGCAGCCGTGCCAAGGCCCCATGGATCAGGATAAACCATGGCAGTGATTTGTAGTATTGACACCAGCCCGGCCCAGTCCAGCAGTGACCATCTACACTTCTTATAGGAGGAGGAGAAGAAGTAAAACCCTCGCCTAAACCTGCCAATTAGGTTCCGATGATGGCCGCCGGCGCGGTTCCTGTGCCGGTGCGCGGCGGATCCTCCCTCCGCGTCCATCCCTCCTCTTCCTCTGCCAATGCCGCCGCCTCGTCCTCGTCCTCGTCCTCTTCGGCGCGCCCCATCTTCCGCGTCTTCTGCAAGGGCAATTCGAGCAATGTGAAATATCACTCGCTAAGCAATGTGGTGAAGCTAGCAAAAGAGGGACTAGATGTTGAGATCGCCAGATATCTTGCTACCAAGGATATATAAACGAGAAGGTTGCAAGATCTGCTTCGATGACGTTGACACTACAAGAATCCATGCGGTTGAAGGCTGTTCGCACCGTTTTTGCCTCCCCTGCATGAAAAGGCACATGGAAGTTATGCTACTCCGTGGAATGGCCCCACGTTGCCCACAACTTGGCTGTACCACCAAGCTGACCGTGGAGGGTTCAATAGTATTGTTACGGAACCGTCACGGCTTTTGGGGATGATGGCGCAGCGCGTGAAGGAAGAGCATATCCATCCAAGGCCTTGATGTCCTTGAGCGAAGTGCAAGCGCTAGCGGGATCATCGTGCTCAGAATACATGGCTCATAATAACGCTGCGACATTGAGAAAGTGCGTCAAGTGTGTGGAAGGTGGCATGGCATGAGAGGATGAGCTGCCTTGAGTACCAGAGGTGCTACCCCCACGGTGGTCCTGAAGGTGAAAGGTTGCAGAAGCTTGTGAGAGATGCAGTGTGAGAGATGCAACCACATGACCGAACTCGCAATGGGTTGCGCATACATAACCTGCGAGTAAGTTACAAGCACAGTGTCTTTTGTACCTGATCTTTTGTTTGTTAGACCCTAAAGCAGGATCTCTAGGCATAGAACTAGCATGTCTACCTACTATTGAATAAAACCGTAAGTCCTAAAACATTTACTAGTGCAATAACAGTAGATAGAACGAGTTGTCGAACCTGACACCGCAGAGGGTCCAGAAGCAGTCATCTCTTTCGTTGGTGAAGTCTGCGCACGGGCAGCGAGATTAGCAGGGCAGGAGACGAGGAGGGTGTTTCCCACTAACAACATGCTGGGGAGGCATGTGTCGTGAGTTTCCTTGGACTGAATTAATCCAATTATCTCAGTAGCACTGTAGCACGAAGCCGGTTGAGCTTAAAATGGTGGCTCTGCCGGCTCCTCCTTCAAGTTCATTTTTAGTCAAAAAAAAAAAAACCATCCCGTGCTATAGTGCTCAACAGTACCCCCTACAGTGTTTCACAGGAGGAGCCTTAACACTGGGAGCCTTACCAAACAAGCCCTGAGGCCTGAGTTTGTAGTTGAACAGGAATTACTTCTTTCAGAATACAATATTGATTTCGTGTTGCTTGCTCTAATAGATTGTATGGATATGGGATGTATGGATACATTGAAATGACACCTGATCTTGAGATAATCAAATTAAAGTTACCGTGTCATATCACTACCGTAGGTGCAGAGAGGCAACTCATTCTGCTACACATACTCCGTAGGTACTGTACATGGGTAAGGTTACATTACATGGGTGTTGGTATATTTAACGTACACAGATAAATTCGTAATCGCACGGATATTACTGTAGCTTTCACCCGGAAGTATTCCAAGTATCGTATCCACAGGGAAACGTGTGAGATTAACTATGTCTAACTTAACCCGGAGTAGCAACAAGACTGAAGATAACAGTAGTATAAAGGAGATCACTAAGGTCTTCTAGTTTTAACTTCGGTAAGCTATGTCTTCTATTGTTCAATCTGGGGATATTACTAAGGGAAACACAGGCAGAGTATGTTTCCTATAATAACTAAATCCTGCTAGGCCTACAAACGGGAGGTGGACTACAAAGGATTCAACGAGGCTATAAGAGTCACCCTTGTGAGCTACCACCAATCCGAAATATAGGGTACATCTACGAGCACCCGAGTCTAAGCACCACGCTTACACTAGAAATACTATTTTAACCCAGGAATGACAAGGATTAAAGTACTCAAAAAGTGTCGCAAACCTGAAGAACAATATAAACACATTACTTATTTGAATTAGAAGTTGATTATCAGAGAAATCTTAGAAGCAAGCTCATGAAGAACTTGATTCTGCTAGGGTACAAGCCATAGAGAGAGCACCGACAGGCCGGTACTTCCTCCAAACTCTTCACTCACACTCTATCTCTCTATTTCTAATACAAGACTAGATCCTATGGAGGACTAATCTTCTCTTGATAGCTGGCTCTGATCCTGATGAGGAGGATATGAATTAGGGTTTCAAGATAGCTCCAGGGAGGGGGGTAGGGGTCGCCTTATATAGGGGAGATGGAGTAGAGGGCAAGGCATTGCCACGTCATCGATCCGCGTCAATTCCCTCGATCACCGTTGGATGAACCGATTTAAAAGGACGGTGTAGATGCAATCTAGGAGGTGGTGGAGAACCAACATTCGAATGAGAGACTAACCAGGGGGGGCCATAGTCCGACCAGCCTAGTGGTGGGGCCGGCTAGCCCCACCTGGCAGCCCCTTGGCCTCCGCTTCGGTGGTTTATCTTTTGGAGTCTTCTAGAACCTTCTGGAGTTATTTTCGTTGCGGATAATTGCGATTAAATCTGACGTTTAGGTCCATCTTGATGGTGTTCTGGATAAACCCTCCTGCAAACACAGATTCACCAAAACTCATAAAATTTATTAGCTTAAACCCCTAAACCTATGTTTGGTGATGGAATTAAGTATATATACAGGTTATATTGATGGTTTATAATTGATGCTAATGGTTGTCAACAAGCTCTTCCAAGCTTAACCTTTGCTAGTTCCTGAGCAAAGCTAAACTCAGCAATGGATCAAGAGTTGCTACAATGATTTCATGCCTCAAAAGTACATATGCGTTTAATCAAGAATTCTTCTTTGGATTAAAACAAACTGATCTGACTTTCTAACTTACCCATATTACCTTCAACCATGGGGCTTCTTAGCCTTCACTTGGGTCTTGAGCAATTGAAAGACAGAACGATCAAGTCAAGCACTATGTCTCAAGTTCTTTGTTCCACCATTGTTTTGGAGTTTTTATAAGTTTTTAAAATAAAACTCAGAAATTTCATTGTATGACACTCTCAAGTCTCTCAATATATATAGTATTTGTGGATCTTCACCAAGGCAATAAAAATATTATGCCTTTTTCTCTTCCTACCACTAAGGCTTATGTGGAGTTCATAGGTAGGGAGAAAGCTAGAACATACTTACAATGCATATATTGTAAAGTCAAACAACAGATCCAAAGAGAGTTGAGTCATATAATCAAATCAAGGTGTGCATGTATGCGGATATATGGTGGATATATATGGTGGCTAACCTAATTCTAATTTGCTCCTTAAAAACTTATCTCTCTTTTCAAAACTTGAAAACATCTGCCAGAGAACAGGGGCTATCTTACTCATCATTTTCTCTTTTTTTCAGGCAGGCATCTAAGTACTCATTGTTTTAAATATCTCGGACACTTGTCCATTTTTTTCTCAACTCTTTTTTTTCATTCTTCTTTTTTTATGAATAACTTTTGCATAGCCCCATGCCTCTTTTCTGTAACAAAACTTTGAGAGAGATATCAACAAGAACTTAGAGCATTTATTTGGTGGATGGAAAACCTATCAAGCATGTTTTTGTGTTCTCTCCCAATGTATGAGTAAAACATTTTTTGGTGGATCTAGATGGAAGGCATGTTTTTGCGTCTACCCCCAGTGTAGGAGTAGTGCATATTTGGGTGGTGTGTACGTAATCTTGATTTTAAGAGCATGATAAATCTCTAATAAGGATCAACAAAGCTTGACAAAACTCAATATAAAAGCAAACAACATATATGTGGAAGTTTTTCTAGCCTAAATAACATGTATGGCTCTGATGGGAATTCAAGTTTTATCATATAGGAACTCATCTTGTAGTATTTTTGTGTTTTCAAAAAGTAAATCTCCAGAATTTTAGTGTCACTTGGAACAAGATAAACAGTAGCATAGACCTTCTCATATCATATCCATCAATTATCTAGATCCAGATCAAGCATATGCCACCCACAAGTTTCAAGTTCAGAGTAAATCCTTATATCAAAACAATTTTATCTAAAACTCGAGAGAATTCAAGGCTAAAAACTAGGTACTTGAAAGGAATTAGAACAGATCAACTATTTATTATTTTCATTTAAGAGATTATTCTGAGTCCTCTTTATTTTATTCAACTCTTAAAAACAAATTAAAGCAAACTAGACACACCTTTTTATTTTGTTTTTAATTTTACTAGATCACATATTATTACTATAAATGACTAATGCAAAGATAATTTTTTATTTTGTTTTTTATTCATCATTTTTTAACTATTAAAAGAAACTAAATCAAAGGGAAAGAATACTTACCTGGATACACGGGGGTGCTGCTCCCCTAAGTTGACTCTTTCGGTGAGGGTTTGGTGTTGTAAGTTCTTCGAACCGGACTTCTCCTTGTGAAGTTCATTGATCACGTACCTCGGTTTGCTCTGACTACGAGGATTCTTGTGATGACACATCTAATGGTGATGTCATATTCTTCCGCCAAACCTGCCTTGGTTTTGAGTTTAGATTTTGGTTTGGTAGGTTCAGAACCTGCACTTGTAAAAATTTGGGGAGTCGACAAACTCCTCCCACACTTTGCTTGAATTATGTCCTGCTCATTAAGACAAGGTAGAAATCAAGTGCATGGGCTCTGTTGGTGGAAAAACACCAACAGATCCAGAACTTTATTTATTCTTCTCTATCCTTAGACACATTGAACAAGATGAAGTTGATGTTATGTGCTTTGTTCAATTACAACATGGGTAGTAAGATCAGAAGATTAAGCATGAATGTAGCATTTGAAGACATTTGGCCAAAAGGGTTGAATTGCTTAACCCATGGAAGGATCGTCTATCTTTACATAATGTATCGAACTTTATATGATTATGACTATCATCTTTCGGAGATAGGATGTGCACCTTTCAGCTCATTTGGTTAAGCCTATGAGATCAAGAAAGTGATGCTAGGAACAAGCTTAAAGAACTAAGCATGTTGAGTTAATCAGATTGGATCAAGCAAGTTATGGCTCAAACATGTTTGTTTTTTACTTATGTGCATACCCAAATCAAGGAAATTTTTTTAAATAATGACCATTTACCTTAGGATATTACCTTCGTCACTGAAACATGATGCCACCACATGATGAATAGTAGATGATTTGTGATGGTCCTTCCCTTTTGCTTGAAATTTTCTTTGTTCGGCTAGCCTCGTAGTTTGAACTATTCATGAGCTTCTTGTCTCCTAGTTTGCACCCTTTCTTTCTCATTCTTTTGTTATGCCATCTTTTTGCTCTTTGATCTTGACAGCTTGTTGGACCTTCTGCTCACTCATTGTTTAATGCCTCAAACCTTGATTTGTTTACACGAATGATCTTCTGTTGGTGAGGGTTATGGCTTGTTGATTTGGTTGTCCACTTCCTATGAGTGAGTGCTTTGATTGCAGATCATGTTTTATGACACTAATCCTCTTCCTCTTTGATCCATAGAGTTCTTCCATCTATGATGAAAGAGCTATGCCTTCTTTGTGCAAAGTTATTAGAGTTCATCATGTGCCTTGCTCCATCTCTGATTTGAATTCATCTCGTGACTTACCCAAATTGATTTGAGAGTTTCCTACAGGGGTTAGTCTAACAAAATATCCAGTACCTACTAAAGCACACTCTTGGTTCAAAAAATTAAACTAGACACCATGTACAATTTAATCTAGGAAAGCATTTTAACCTAAGCACCATGCTTAATTTAAAAAAGCCTTTGATAGTAAGATCAGCACTCCTAAACTAAGCACCATGCTTAATTTAAAAGATGTATGAACATATTCCAAACCTTAAGCACACTATAGCAAACAAAGGTAGCATGAAAGCATTATAGAGATTTATTCAAATAGACTTGAAGGAGCATGGTTGTTATTTAGCAAAATGAGCATGGCTTGAAGGTAGAGACAACCAAAATAATTTAGCAACATGGTATAAGATTTTTTAGAGAAGCACATTCCTCATACTTGAATTTTTGCAAGGCAAAAATCAAGTTTGGATGGATGTGATTAAATGTTGCATGATAATTGGTTGGACATACCTTGTGTCATCATCCTTCATTCTTTTTGCTTCAAACCTAGAAAGGTTAGTGGCAAAAATACCTGAAGAAATATTTTCATAATTATATTGCTATGCTTATTTTCACAAGGATATTACAACAAAAGATGAAAACTCATGTTATCACCTAAAAGTACTTGTTTTAGGACAAAAACTCATCCCTAGGAAACCTTTGAATTACGCTTCAAGCTGGTGAAGTGGTTTCCCCTCCAACACCAGTTTTTATATACCTATCTCAAGATTCATGCCAACGAGATTTGCAATATTTATGATAAACATATGCATCTATAATCACCCTTTCAAAATTTTGTGAGCAGGAAGCACGAGGGGGTTTAAGATCTCATGTGTGGCATTGTTAGAGAGACCAATTGATTCAGGAGATTTCTCATGTGAGCATGGATTGGATGAGGTGTTCATGAAATAACTTCTATGCTCATCGATGTCATCTTCCTTTTCAGACTCTAAGGTTGTTTCTTCATGAATGTCTATAGACGAAAACATTGTCTCTATCATTCCATGCCTATGACATTCATTGGTCATTTTATTGTCCAAAATTTCCCTTGGATTGGTGACTCTCAGGTTGATCTTGTCCAAGGCCTCGTCCATCCATTCAATGGCAACGGCACATAAGTTCTTAATATCCTCTAGCCATTGTTGTTGCTCTTCTTGTGGCCTTCATGACTCCTATGTTTTGGGTGTCTTAATGAATTTCTAGGATCATTATGAGTTTCAGGAGAAAGAACATAAAGGGAATAATCGAGGTCAAGGATGGGTTTTGATATGGGTTCAATTGAGACATCTAATATGAGCATAGAAGGGGAGAGGATAGGAATGACTTCTAGATGGCTCGGCTCTCCTTCTAGCAACACCAAATCGGCAGCCAAAAAGATAATGCAAAGACAAAGACATTTGCAAGAGCACACGCCTTGGCAGCAAAATGTTTTCAGTAGGTCTTCAAGCTCCCCTACATTCAGAAGCCACACTCAGAGCTCCCAATCAACTAGTGCATGATCTTTTGGATGCCCAATGCACTCATCTATTTAGCCACAACACACTTTAAGTAGTGGTGAATAGTTTCTTCTTCCCTGCAGCGTTTGAAAAGTCAAGTAACAAATCTCTGTGAAGATCAACACAGGCTTATAAAGAAATATAATAACCCAAAAATTTACCTACCATCTATCTAACAGAAGTATAGGACTTGAGTTGACCTAAGAGAATACAACATCAGCTGCCTTTTGATTCTAGAAATTAAATGACAATTGAAGTACACAATGCAATATCCTTGTAGAATTAAAAATTGACATCACATACCCAACTTGGCGTTTCCTAATCAGAGTCTGAACACTCAGGTGGACCACGGTGCATGAAACCAAAAATACATAAAGAAATATAATAACCTTGTAGTCGGGGTTCTTGATTTTCTGAACAACACAATGATCAACGCATGTCAGTGCAGCTTGTCTAGCATAATTTAGCCACTTAGTACTGTTCATACCTTTTGCTTCCATCTATCAACATACGTCATTTCCTTCATGTCTACTTCTAGTTTTTCATAAAGCCACTAAATATGTTGCAAGTACTACAAAGTACAAACCTTTCAAAAGTTAAACCCTTCCCAACAATAGCCAGCTTTCTCTTGACGTTCCCATGGGTTTGTAACACAATAGCAACTCCTAAGTAGGAACACATCTTCAACACTTTGCACTTCTCTACATCTAGTATTGTGGCAGTGAACACATCACTGTAAGTAGAAGTGATCTTTGATGCCTCCTCCGCAAGCACAGCTGAAAGGACAAAGGATGACTGCAATAAGTATACTGACAATAAATCTATGAAGAACAATCAAAGTTTGAAAAAAATCTACTGACCAGGGGTAAGGACATTTGCAGGAGAGTTCACAAGCTCTCTTCCGAATATCACACCTGACGAAAGATCATTAGCATACTTGTTTCTGATACACCTCGGCACCATAACCCAGTCTAATAATATGAACCTGTTACAGGTGCACCTTTTTTGATTCAGACTTGTATCTGAGGCAACGTATCAGATACAAACCAACCAACCTGCGCAAACTTGGAAACTACCAATCAGGACCACTAGATGCTAATCCAATAGATGGGGTGAGAGGTGAGATTTTTTGCGCTTAAGCCCCCCACCCACCGGCCTTTTTTGCGCTTAAGCCCCCTCACCCCATCCATTGGATCAGCATCTAGTGGTCCTGATTGGTAGTCTCCAAGTTTGCATAGGTTGGTTGGTTTGCACCTGTTTACACCAAAATTTGGAAGAAGAGTCACAGGGACTCGAAAGCTTCTAAGATCATGTCATCAAGGAATCAATTGCGTGCAGATCGGAACTAGTTGATTCGAATACAACACTGAAATCGGCTTTCTTCAGGAAGCGCCAGGGCAAAGCATGTTGGACTCTACAAAAAGGGAAAGATTAGAGTCCAAGTTATCTTAAATTAGGAATGTTTTCTCTAGAGTCAAAGATTGTGATGAGTCGTGCTTAGATAGGAGTCATGCGTAGGTCTCGGGTATAAATATCAAACCCCGACTATTGTAAAAAACACACACAATCAATCAAATACAAGTTACTTACTTTTTCGGCTCCGGCCACCCCTTAGGAGTAGGAGTAGAGTAGATCTCGGCGAGTTCTTCAGCAAGTACTGCATCAATCTGGTCGACCTCCACCGCTTGTCTATAAGTACCATCATGGCTTATACCTCTATTCGTACGGCTGCATCAATCCGGTCGACCTCCACTGCGACTCTTGTAACAGAACTGACCAAATCATAAGAACGTAAGTACAAAAACAATCCCGAAGCGATCAAATTCCTGTACTTAAGCTCCCATAATCCCGGTAGTCCGGAAATCACGAAGGATTTCAACCAACTCTCGACATACAAACCAAGACCGTAGTGATTCAACACAACACATCATCCATTACAACATTTCATAAGTAGCATTCGGATTACATCCATCAGAGTGCGATTAAAATATTACAAACCAAGTTCAAATTTGCGGAAGCAACATAGTTTAGTACATAACTTCATAGTTTCAAATACATTGCCAAGTCTGAGTCATGTCCCACAAAAGCATTATCGGTATGAGAACTAGTAGAGACCGCTACCTAACGGCCTAGTCTTCATCCCAACCGGGAGAAGGCAATACTTGCAGCAACCAAAGTAGAACTGGTCATCTACAACAGGTGGGAGATAAACCCTGAGTACGAGAAAGTACTCAGCTAGACTTACCCGTCAAAAACCAGAAATAAAAGACACCAAGGATCATGCAAGGCTTATGAGGTGGGCTAGCTTGACACAGTTGCATAAAAGAGCTTATGAATATAGTGACCAATTTAAACTTAGCATCAAGCTTATCATCATTTACACGCCCACTAGATTAGCACCTGTACTAGAGCACTCACTTATTAGGAGCAAACAATATTAACCATAGCAGGTATAATAAGGTTGTCATCATCATATCATCATTTCTGAACCATTATGTTATTTAGTGTATCGACATTGGAGATAAGCCCGCCAAGTTCTCACTAACCGGGAGAGACAGCGACTCGAATCAATTACAACTTAGTGAGGGGTATTCCTAACTCTCACCACGGCATACTTTGCAAGGGTAGCCGTGGAGTCACCTTTGGAACAACTCAGAACCAAATTCGCGGTTCGATCAAGCGCTTGACACTCTTAGGGATTATCCTTCCGCCAGGACGATCAGGACTTTTAAATCACCGCCCTTGGACTCACGCCTCGGCTCCTTCCGAGGCGCACTTTATACTTATCGACTCTCCGCTTTGAGGTGAGCTACTCAGCTTCGTGGTCGGTCTCGCAGACCCGGCCAACTAAGAGAGAGGCATCGCTCAACATGAACAGGAAAGGCTCCAAGAATCGGTCCTTAAGCGACACGAGACGGAGTCACTACAAACCGGCAAGCCTTCGCCTGGGTCTTCATTTCAAATTAAGATGGTTCTTTTCCACGATAGCAAATATAGCCAACCGTGCCATATGTATCTTCCTATATCTCGCAGGTGACAGGAAATCACCTGACTTCTACCATGTTAAAGCAGGGCTAAGCACTACACGAGCCTGAGCTACATAGGATTCAGTGTATCATTATCTGGACAAGGATTGGATAACCAATGCAGCAAGTGTTTGCATCCAACACCTAAACTTAATGCAACAATATATATATATATAACAATAATACTGTAACTGCATTTTGAAAATTAGGAGGCTTAATATGCTCCGGGGCTTGCCTTTCACAAAGTTGCACGGACGGTGATCCGTGCACTCAACGGCGACCTCGTCTGGCACTTCTTCTAAAGGCTGCACCTCCTGAACCTCCGGTGTCGGCTGCTGCTGCTCGTTCGGTTCCTCGAATTCCAGCTGGTCACTCCTTCCGGTACACCTATTGCATGCCGATGCACAAGATAAATATCATGGATGCATAAGGAATGACATGATGCTCAATGATGAATGAATCACAGTAAGTGTTTACCGAAAACATCACTGGACACTCGTTTACCGAGTAAGACTAGCCCTATTCAAACCACTTTAAAACAGGTATCTAATTTAACTTGAAGAACAAGATCAACTTACCTAACTTGCATAACCTAAGATAAAGATGCTCATCTTCGGTTAAAAGCCTAACACCTAGGAACATTACCATAAACTTAGAAATAGTAAAGGCATACATAAATCAACATTTAAAGTTTCATATGCACACAAGTAGTCCCTTAATTCAATCACAACCAGAGTTCTACAAATCCAAATGACTTGCATGAGGATATTCTGGAAAGCTTATGAAATTCTCTACAATTCATTTGTAAACATCAAAGCATGATTCTTACGTTAACCAAATCGAATTCCAGTAAACCTAGAATCTGTCCCGCAATGACAGGGTTACTAACTTAATTATTTGATGATGATGCAAAAGCCTAATTTGACCAAACCAAGTTTACCAACTTGTTACACATACCAGAGGAACACTAGAAAGTATAATGCCAACTTCTAAATAAATCATTTAATATCCTTTTCTAATTTATTTAGTTAATTAGGTGATTAAAGCAACATATAGTAAAACTATTCATAAAAATCTACAAAAATTACAGTAGCTATCTCATGCTTCACATAGACTACCATAAAAATTTCAAAGCCATTGAGCAAGCAGAACTTGCTATATCCAAAATAACAGATGGCATGCCTATTTTTAGCATAATTAGGAAACCCTAATGAAAAGTGTCAAGCAACAGATTTCATATTTTTCCTAGCATCATTCTAGCATAAGAACCTTACTCACCAAATTTTACCTATACTGGATCTATAGAAAAATTATGAAAATTCACACAAGATCCATCCATTGATAAAAAGAAATTCTATAACTCAAACACTATACAAGCACTAGCTCTAAAATTTTAACCAGAGCTTCTACTAAGCAATAATAGATTACCCACAAAATTTCATAATTTTTGGACCACAGAAACTCAAGATAAAATTCAAACAAGTTTGCATGCATCTAAAAACACATTTCAAAGTCCTATTTTATTCATCCAAAATTTCTAAAACATGTGCTGATATAATATTTTTATTAAATACTAGACATGACTAGGAACTCAACAAAATTGGAACCATACCATTTGGATCTACCAAACTTGAGTTACACATTTTTGAATTTATACACAAAACTGTGAAAAACAATTAAACAAAACAAAATGGAAAACCTACACAGCTACTGGGCCAGCCCAAGGAAACGGTGGCCCGCGAGCAACGCTGGCGCGACCCAGACAATGGCGTGGCCCACGCTGGGCTCCCGCCTCAGCCGCGGCGACTGACGAGAGGGGCCCGCGCGTCAACGAGATAGACAGGGGAAAGGAGCGGACGGCGGCGTAGTTCGTCGCCGGTGGCTCCTCCGGCGAGGTCAGCGATGCATCGATGCTCGTCTCAACATTGCGCATCTAGCGGTGCCATCAATTTTGGCTATCACCGCGGCAAGAGGGGTGGCAACGGACACGGCGGCGCACGGCCACGGCACGGCCGGCTTCCGGCAAGACGACGTCGTCGCAGCCCTATATGGCGACCCTACGAGCTTCAGTGGCATGCACTGGACCTAGCGCAAGACAAAGGAGGGATGGCAAGGGACTCGAGCAGCACGGCCGCATGCGAGCTCGGCCGACGGCGGTCATGGCGACCCGGTGGAGCCGCCTACGCGGTGATCTCTACCTGGCGCGAAAAAGCGAAGACGGTGAGGTCGCGGACGTGGAGGAACACACGAAGGTGCTGTGGCTGGGAGGAATCAGACCAAGGCGCTCAGTGGAGGTGGATTTTTGGCTCGGTGGCTTCGGCGTTCCAGCGGAGCTACGGCGAGCGGAGGAGGCGAAGGAATGGAGAAATGGAGCGGCGAGTGCGTCGGGCCGGCGCGGGGTGGCTTCAAGACGCGGCTGGCCGTGCCAGGGCATCCACGGCACATGGCCTACGCGCTTAGGCGAGCGGCGACAGGTGGCGCCATGCGGCATCGTCTTTCTGAACCGGTCGGCCACGTTCACTGAACGTTTTCTGAAAAAGCGATTCAGAGATCATCGACGATGACTGACAGAGCAAGTTTGACGGTGATTTGCTCCTAAACCGTGATGATTTAGACCATGCCATAGTTAACAAAATTGATCATCTATATGTGAACTACAACTCTTATCATTGGAGCTCGAGCTGGTTTGGCTTTGTTAGGGAGATACAAGTCTCCAAACATTGGTACACGAAACTGTACTTCACTTTAGGACTTAGAAAATTTGCTAAGTAGGAAATCAGCATGGACATGTGACTTGTGGGCCATGTTTGAGCATGTTCCACACATTTTCATGAGTTGGTCATAAAACAACTTTTGTTCCTTAATAAATTAGCTACAACTTTTGTAAAGAGTGTACAGCCATGCAAGATTTCTAAGTTGGTCTTTTGAAACAGTCAAACAGTGACACTCCGAGGGTCAATTCAAGTCAAACCTCCACTTGAGGGCACTTTGGTCATTTTGATATATATGAACAATCTCCCATCAAGTAACCTAAGTGTAGTTAAGGTGTATGAGACCATGATCAACCACTTTACACAATTGTTATACCAATTCCTAATGATCACATGTTATACAGCAACTAAAACAAGCAATTCACTCATATGTTTCAATTCCATGTTCCACATGTTTCATGACTTTGTTGTCATTTTATAATTGTCACATTACTACCATATTGCCATGTTTCAAGTATGAGAATTTCATGTTACATTCACATGTTGCACTACTACCATTCTAAGCAATCAAGCATGAAACACATACAATTGAAAATGTTGCATATGCATGTTTCAGTAACAATGACATGATGAGATAGATGATGCACATGTTTATGAAAGGAAATGCAATTAGTGGAAGCCAAACACCTAGGGTGTTACAACTCTGGTATAAGTTAGTTATCGACTCTTGTCTAGTTCAAGTACGGCTGCATCGATCCGGTCGACCTCCACTGCTCGAACTAGATTAAGGTCAAGTTATAGGCTCTATCTAAGGGTGGCGTTCCTTCGGATAGATTCATTAAGTTACCGATATTACTTATTACTTCCATTATTTATTTAATTATAGCAATATCACTTCGCCCGATTGGGATTGATCTAGATTGGCCTTATATCTTGTTTAACCCATTGTTTGTTAATCTAAGTTTGATCTAATCTGCACTTTAAACGATGAGTTATGTTTTATCGGCTGTTTTATATCAATCTTAATCGTGCATAGCGTGCGGTTAAGACGTGTTTGATCTTGAATAGATCTATTGACTAGCGGAAACCGTTCCATGGCCCGTTATCACGGCCTGTGTGATTCTGCCTTACACCCCACTGTTAGCACCGTAGAGTGGGGATCGTTGTTTGGTAGATCTGTTCCTGAGAGGGCACGATCTTGACTGTGCGCTATGCCTGAATCGACTGTTTTAGCCGGTATCAAGTGTTTTCATGAATGGTTCACGTCACGAGACCGTTGAAGTAGCGATAGGTTGAAAGATGTGTTAGCCCCATGATCTTATTATTGTATTACGGCCTGCATGATTCTGCCTCATGCCCCACTGATATTAGTAATAAGTTAGGGTCGTCGAGTCTATTGTTCTTTCTACGACCTGCATGATTCTGCCTCATGCCCCACTGGCCATAGCGATAGATGAGATCTAATATGTTCATTAGATTTATCTCTATTAAATGGCCGAATGATAATGAACTATTTATTTTATAAAAGGGGTTCGGTTATTTGCAATCATTGGCTCAGTATAAACCAATTATTGTTAATATCTTATTGCCATTGACCAATATTTGTTTAAAGAATGATATTCATCCTAAACGATAACCGATTCTTCTTACACAACCCCATGAGCTTTAACCGATTTATTCTTCTGAATATGCTGGAATCGACTATTTAGTCGATCTCCTTTCATATCGGCTCTCAGAGCTGTACATTCGGGACTGTCTGGCAACACTGACATGTTCCGCCCTTAATTACTAATAAACTTTCTCTCCTTGTCAATTATAGGGTCAAATTGACTGGCACGTCTCGGGAGGAGTGCGTAGGATCGACCATCCCTGCACTGAAGCTAGGCGGATCTCCAGCTCCATCGAGCGGACCCTTTCGGCTTGCTACGTGTGTCCTCGGCGCGGAACAAAAATTCCGTGTCGACACATGTTTCTGGCACGCTCGGTGGGACCCCACAATCGTCATGGCGGTTCACAACAACAACGACATCCTTATGATACATTATGAAGATCTACCTAATAGAGATAAAGATGTCATCGACAAAGCTACAGAAGAATTTCAGAGCAAATGTTTGTTGTCCTATACCAAAACATGTGGCAACACAATTGTTCAGAAGTTTCCACTACCAAGAGTTCTGTTACACGGACAGACAGATACAACTGAAGCTGAAGATAGGCATTTCTTTACGGAAGTTGTGCACAAATCTGTTCGTCAGGCCATATCAAGCCAAAATGAAGCTTTCTTGGAGACATTCCACAACGCCATGAAAGAGGCGATTCATGGGTTTTCAGTTGGTCAAGGTGGGCCGGCTTATTACAACATTCCGGATCTGTCGACTCAAGGAACTAATTAAGTCGGTACCAGTCGTCAAGAAGCAGCACCAGCTGGTAATGGTGATGTCCAGGCAGTTCAGGGGTCATCTGAACAAGCTCAGGGTACTACTATGAATTAGATACAGTATAATCCTAGACCATCAGTATAGCATGTGCAACAACCGGCGGGATAAGGTCAGAACCAGGTGATCAATTTTGGCACATCAGGCCACATATCGTCGTCGGCTCAAAAAATAGCACCCTCAATTCAAAGGATCCGTAGAGATATAGATCCTCATGTCTACAATCAGAGACTTCAAGAAGCAAGCCAGCAAAGGACCCAACAGATAGAGATTTCATAGGGGTATCACTATGGAACAGATTATAACACCCTTCACATGATTCTAAATCTAGGGTATCAAGGCACATGGGGTTTCAATCCACAGATGGGTCAGCAGGTGCAGAGAAATTCAAATCCGCAAACTGATGAGTTGTTGCTGAGGGTGACCGAGATGATGAAGAATTAGTTCGGTCTGAGACCAAAAGGGCTGACCTTCTCGTACAAACGCCCATATCCAGAATGGTATGATTTGGTCACTCTCTCCACAAATTACAGGCTCCCAGAGTTCACTAAGTTCACTGGCCAAGACAGTACAAGCACAATAGAACATGTCAGTTAGTATCTTACACAGTTGGGCGAAGCATCAGTTGAGGATGCCCATCGAGTTTGTTTCTTCTCCTTATCCCTATCAGGGCCTGCCTTCACTTGGTTTTCATCATTGCCGGTCAATTCCATCGCCAATTAGGCTGACCTAGAGAAGAAGTTTCATACATATTTTTACACTGGGACTGGAGAAAAGAAAATTACCGATTTGACAACTATAAGACAGAAGACTAATGAATTGGGCACTGAGTTTCTTCATAGGTTCCAAGAGACCAGGAATTTGTGCTTCTCATTAAACTTGGTTGATGATCAACTAGCCGCTTTAGCCATTCAAGGAATGCTGCTAATGTGGAAGGAAAAGCTGCTGGGGCAAGAATTTGACAACTTGGGTCAATTGGCTCAACGAGTGGCAGCACTCAATAGCCAATTCT
Organism: Miscanthus lutarioriparius; assembly: GCA_904845875.1. Classification (NCBI taxonomy): domain Eukaryota; kingdom Viridiplantae; phylum Streptophyta; class Magnoliopsida; order Poales; family Poaceae; genus Miscanthus; species Miscanthus lutarioriparius. The sequence goes on along the minus strand of CAJGYO010000770.1, from coordinate 22,108 downwards.
AGAGTATGCGCAGAGATACCCGATTTCAGAAGAGTACCGCAGTGGCCGAAGCTTATGATCCATGCTTAGTCGATGACGGCTATAAAGATAAAGAAGAAGAGGCTGCTGCGGCTGAATGGAATTGGGGCAAGAAAACAGTAATGGTGCCAAATCCTTGAGGAAGAGGAGTTGAGGAGAGCTATGACTTTGATGTTACTAAATCAGACAAGCTCTTTGATTTCTTGCTTGAGAAGGGGCAGATCAAGTTGCCTGATGGTCATGTTATGTTGCCCCTGATCAGTTGAAAAATAAGAAGTTCTGCAAGTTTCATAATACTACCTCTCATTCCACTAATGAATGCAGAATCTTCCGACAGCACATACAGAGGGTTATTCATCAAGGAAGGCTTAAATTTGACACGCCTCGGAAAATGAAAGTTGATGATAATCCTTTCCCAGGAGATCAAAACATGGTTGATGCTAGGCTGATCAAAGGAAAAACTAAGGTTCTAACATCAACCAAATCAAGGGAAGCTAGAACAATCGATCCCAAGATGCAAATATCGGCTGACGAGTACAGAGAAATTAGAAGACGTCACGATAAGCAAAAGAGCCGATATGAGCAGGGAGAAACGTCAAAAGCAGGGGCGACAAGGCCGCGAGTTACATCTCGGATTCTGTTAAATAAGTGGCAGCGGTAGAAGGAAAAAGGATTATCAGCGTTGGTTGAAGGATCAAGAACACCAGCGTCAACTGGAAAAAGAGAGGTATGAAAGGAAACAAGCTGAACCACATTGGAATTGTCATTTCTTCAGATATTGCTGGAATGAAGGTTTGAAGTTGCCTACCAGACATGACTGTCTAGAATGCAGCAATCAATATTAGGAGTTTAGGCAATCTCAAACCAACCACCGGTTTATCCATGCTCAAGATGCATATCATCATAATAACATGGATCGGCGCTTAAAAAATAAAAGTGTTCATGATTGGCTTGGAAAATGAGTTGTTGATCAAGACTGGGTTGATTATGAAGAAGAGGGCAACGAGAAACAATATGTTTGGTAAGAAGGACAATGGTGCCCAGGAGGTTTGACAAGAAGCCAGAAGAGAAGGGTGCAACGCCTAAGGAATAACGAGTTAGAATAGGCTCAGGCATCCGGTAAACCTCAAGTATGGCGTACTAAACAAACAGCCGATAGAAAGCAACCATCGGCTATTATCCAAATGGCTTTTCTGTTGCCATCAGAATTCAGAGCTCCGGCAGATCAAGAAGTTTATTCAGATTTCGATGAGTCAGAGTATGAGGAGATAGTTGCCAAGTTGACAGTTGCACAACAAGCAATATTTGATAAACCAGTCAAGCATCGGCACTTAAATGCTTTATATATGAAAGGTTTTGTCGATGGGAAGCCGATGAACAAGATGTTGGTGGACGAAGGTGCTTCTATCAATCTTATGCCTTACACCACTTTTCGTAAAATTGGCAAGGGACCATGAGATCTGATTGAGACTGACATGATGCTTAAAGATTTTGGAGGTAATACGTCTAAGACCCGGGGGCAATAAACATCGGACTAACAGTCGGGAGTAAGACCCTGCTTACCACATTCTTCATCATCGATGGAAGAGGGTAATACAGGCTGCTCCTTGGTCATGATTGGATACATGCGAACTGTTGCATACCATCGACCATGCATTAGTGTTTGATTCAATGGCATGCAGATGATGTCGAGCTGGTACGCGCTGATGAGTCTATGAGCATCGCAACAACCGATCCAGTCTTTTGGAAACAAGGAGATTTTGAACGCTTTTCTGACAAATTATGGGAAGGAGGCTTCATCAAGATAAGCAATGAAAGCCAACAGCCGATGCAAGCAATCGGCTTTGAGAGTTTATTTTAGTGAATAGTGATAGCTTCACGTTGGCCATTGGATTAAGGAAAAATAAGCATTAGTCTGAGTATGGGTTTAGGCTGACGTATGAATGCTAAATGAAATCCTAAGTGTGGATCGGAATTGATGGATTTCTTAAATGAAGTTTTGTTGCACTTGATGAGATGCTTGCTCTGATTCGATTGATCATTGACCTTTGGTTTAAAGGGTTCTAGTGCAACCTATCAGTAGTGATCGACGAAAAATATTCAAAGGGATGTTATCCTAGCATTTGATCAACATTTGATAGCCGATTCGTTTAGTCATCGGCTTTAATAGCCGGTACCGGAGAAGGTATCGCCTCTAGTTCAAAAAAATGAAGAAACTTAAAAAGACATGAAAGCCGATACGATATGTATCGCCTCCAGAGCAAAGAATAAAACAAGAACATTCATGACATATACAGGGGCATTGCAATGGGACACATTCATAAAAGAACAGGAGTCTTTGTTCATCGGATTACCCTAAGTATAGACTAATCAAAGACCTTGTTCACTACATCCTGAGAGGATGTGATGTCTACAATGGCCTCCGCGGCAATGATGAATTCTTTGAGAAGGTCCTCATGTCCCTCAGGGCCATCGCCAATCGGGAAGCCAACCTCCATGGCGTGGAGGTTGTACCCGGTCTGGACTTGCGCCGCGGTTAGTGCCACCGATGCGCCACGACGAATACCGTGGAGGGCGATCTCCTGAGTGCGGGCCGGGATATCTTGGAGGCGAGTGATGATGAGGGAACCCCGAGTGTTGACAGCATCTACGGCCGCGTTCATAGCCAGTTGGAGGGACTCCGACTGCACCGTCAGGGCTGGCGATCATAGAAGATTATCAAAATAAAGACGGTGGAAATCAGAATAGAAGCATTCATGGGACTCGTCTTACCTACCACCGTGGCGTCAGACTCAGCCAGCCGCGCTCGGATGACACTGGCCTCCTCCTCAGCCACATTAAGGGCCGCTTGGAAGACCCCTAGACGAATCTCAAGCTGGCCATTTTTCCGAATTGCCTCGGAATATCAGTCCTCAACTGCCCTCCATTCTTGGAAGAAGCGCCGAGCATCATCGCTGTCGTATGAATTGGAAGAACCCGACGACGAAGCCAGCACGGAAGATACATCGTCAGAGGGTTTACTAGTCCTAGGTAGGAGACGGAAACTGTCATTCAAAATGAATCTGTAGACAAATCAGAACAGTTTGTCGCCACAAGCAGAAGATGTTGATCTCACCTCATGCGTCGGGTGCGCTGGTTTGTCAGCATGTCCTCCTCCGGGATCTCCCCCGCCGCGTGCTTGCCGCGGTTCTCCTCGCCGAACATGAAGTTTATCAGATCTACAGGAAGAGAGAAAGGCCACTATAGAGTTCTGCGAAGGCGGAGCGAGGCAAAGGAACAGGAGTGGTTGCAAGTGCGGGTGTGTTCAAAGCCGGAGCTCTCGGCTGGTATTTGAAGCCACGGAACGAAGGGGTGGACACCTCAGGTCGTGCAAGAGGCAACCGCCATTAATAGGAGGGGAAGCGTCACCTCGCTAGTACCAAAGAGAAAGCAGCGCCAGATGACTGAGGATAGAAGATCGAAGGGCTCTCTTAATAAAGGCCATGTTTTTAGACCTAAGTGGGATTAAGATCGGAGTCTGGAACCAGCTATTTTTAAAATCGGCTCTTTAACCGAAACAAAGGTGATCAATCGACTGTGATGGTTCTTTAGCCTCTTGCCTGTTTGAGTTCCCCTTGGCCAAAAGGGTTTCACAATCAAACAAACTCCTCTGAGCCTGTTTCACCTTCAAGACCTGATCTTCAAAAATGGAAAAGGGAGACAAGACTCTGGGGAAGGCTGGGGATGGATTGCCCTTGATGACCAAGAGAAAAAGAGCTGATGTGATCGCCTTATGAACTTGTGCATAGACACGATGCAGTCTTTCCTTGGGAAGTTCAAACTCGATCAAGGCGTGTTATGTTGCAGAGTGATTTATCAGCCAAAGTCTACCAGAATCTTGTGATGGATGACTTAGAAGACTTGAGATGCCTTCGGCTACGTGCTCTTGGAAAACATTGAAGCCAATAAACTAAGGGTTGCAAAATACTATGATAAAAAGGTCAAGATTAAGCAATTCTCTAAAGAAGACTTGGTCTGGAAAGTGAAATTGCCGATCGGGTCAAAAGGCAGTAAATTCAGCAAATGGTCACCTAACTGGGAAGGACCTTATCGGATCAAACGTTGTGCGCCTGGTAATACTTATATTTTGGAAACGCTGAGAGAGGAAGAAGAATTCGGCAGAGCAATCAAATGGAGAATATTTGAAGGAATATTACCCTAACGTTTGGATCAATACTTGGCAACCAATTTGCTCGGTTGTCGGCTCTAATAGCCGATACCAAAAGGGTATCGCTTCTAGTATGAAAATAAACCCAAAGGGGTAAAAGCCAGTACAATGTGTATCGCCCGCAGAAGCAAAAGCAAACACGGACAAAGTGATGCATATAGTAAAAAGTACGAAACAAAAGAAAATCACGGAAGATGGATAAATTATTTGCTAATATCACCTATTACAAATTATGGGCTAGAAAACACTTTGGCTACTATATCATCGGCCTGGGAGATAAAGGCTATGGAGTTAGCAGCACTGAAGAAATCCTCAATCAGGCGTTCACAATCCCCAGGGTGCGTCGCGGCTGGAAAACCATGGGGAAGGAACCGAAGTTCGTGGCCAGAATGGGCTTACGCAGAAGCCAACGCCATGGCGGCACCATGGTGGATGCCGTGCAAAGCGACCTCCCTAACATGATTCGGGATATCGTGCAGGCAAACCACCGGGACGACGCCTCTAGCATTGACGAATCCCACCGTGTGCTCCGCAGCCAATCGGAGGCTCTCCAGTTGGGCAGACAAATCTAAAAAGATTCAAAGGGGAGATGATCAGAATCTTGAGGATGAAATTGAAAGGAAACAAATGTTATGATAGATATCTCACCCATGATTCTAGCCTCGGCCTTGGCCAACCTATCCTCCACCGAATCGGCCTCGGGAGGTGATCGACATCAAACCATGGCCAGAGTCGATTATGCGAGGGAGAGACATTCCGCGAGATCTTGGCCATGCCGATCAATGGAGGCAAGCAGATCGTCGTTGTCAGTCCCCCTCCTTTGATAACAGGGGAGGTGGCGATGAGCTGTTGACGAAGAGGACCCTAAAGTCCGAACGGAGTCGGCCCTATTCCTCGAGGTAATGGGGGCATCACGAGTTGTACCCTCCTAACGATGAAGGCGCTGACACGATGATACAGGTCCGTTGAGGGCCTCACCAGCAAACCTCTTGCTGTTCTCCATGATCTCAAACCTACGGAAAAAGCAGGAACTATACTAAGGATGCAGAAGGTTTGAGACGAAGCGGGTTGTTGTTCGATCCACAGCCGTGGCCCGTATATATCGCTAGGAAGGCGAGAAGATAGATTTCGCCGGGGGTGTGAAATTGGAAGCAGAAACGGAAGCGGTTCGACACTCCCAAAATTCAGGGACAGATAACAAAGAGATAACAGATTCGAACTTATTGCTTCCCCCAAATTACAAAATATCATGGGATGGATACAAAGAATTTACATTGACCAGAGATCAACCCATCAAGGCTTTTTTGGATTGAAGGGAGTCCGGGTCCCCACAAGGCCGAAGGTCATCGTGAACCAAATCAACATCGGCCCGTTGGTAAAATTATGCAAGAGAAGAGGAAAGGCCACCCACCTAACAGATGCTCAGCTGATTTCTCGATAAATTGAGAAATTATGGGAAAGAAGCCTGTGGCTTTCCCAGTGGGCGTTTGGAGGAGCAAACAAGGGGAATGTGTCCACACATTTTAGCCCTCGCAAACGCTAGAACAGCTTTGCGAACATGGAGAGAAGACTCAGGTGATATCACAAGAATTCTTCTAACTGCAAAAGCTGGTCTTCTTGCTCAACGAGGCGCTAGAATGGGTGACACAATCATCCTATGTACATGAATTCTTCTAACCGCTCGAGATCTTTATAGCAAAAGGATAGACCATAGAGGGTCCGGCGGAGTCGGAAGCACTCGAGGAGGGAGATAGAAGAGAAACATATCTGGATTGTTGAGTTGCTCTTGCCAGGGTCGGATAAACGTTTTATAGCTGGTCTGGAAAGATGAATCAAAATGCACGTGAAGCAATGATACTCTCGTGAAAGGTTTTGAAGCATGGGCTCATGAGCTGACATAGACGATGACAGACAGTAGACCCCAGATCAAGATTCTCTACCTGTGTCTGCGGACCTATCAGGGATACAGACGTGATAATTTTGGAATAAAATTACTTTTATCCCAAAATTGGAGGGCATGTGTTTACACCAAAATTTGGAAGAAGAGTCGTAGGGACTCGAAAGCTTCCAAGATCATGTCATCAAGGAATCAATTGCGTGCAGATCGGAACCAGTTGATTCGAATGTAACACAGAAATCGGCTTTCTTCAGGAAGCGCCAGCAGATAACGACAAAAGCTACGACCGACGCTAGGGCAAAGCATGTTGGACTCTAAAAAAGGGAAAGATTAGAGTTCAAGTTATCTTAAATTAGGAATGTTTTCTCTAGAGTCAAAGATTGTGATGAGTCGTGCTTAGATAGAAGTCATGCGTAGGTCCCGGGTATAAATATCAAACCCCGGCTATTGTAAAACACACACACAATCAATCAAATACAAGTTACTTACTTTTTCGGCTCCGGCCACCCCTTAAGAGTAGGAGTAGAGTAGATCTCGACGAGTTCTTCAGCAAGTACGACTGTATTGATCCGATCGACCTTTCATTGCTTGTCTGTAAGTACCGTCATGGCTTATACCTCTGTTCGTACGGCTGCATTGATCCAATAGACCTCCACTGTGACTCTGATATAAGTTAGTTATCGACTCTTATCTAGTTCAAATACGGTTGTATCGATCCGGTCGACCTCCACTGCTCGAACTAGATTAAGATCAAGTTATCGGCTCTATCTAAGGGTGGTGTTCTTTCGGATAGATTCATTAAGTTACCGATATTGCTTATTGCTTTCATTATTTATTTAATTACAGCAATATCACTTCGCCCGATTGGGATTGATCTAGATCGGCCTTATATCTTGTTTAACACATCGTTTGTTAATCTAAGTTTGATCTAATATGCACTTTAAACGATGAGTTATGTTTTATCGGCTGTTTTATATCAATTTTAATCGTGCATAGCGAGCGGTTAAGATGTGTTTGATCTTGAATAGATCTATTGACTAGCGAAAACCGTTCCATAGCCCGTTATCATGGCATGTGTGATTCTGTCTCACATCCCACTGTTAGCATCGTGGAGTGGGAATCGTTGTTTAGTAGATCTGTTCCTGAGAGGGCACGATCTTGACTGTGCGCTGCCTGAATCGGCTGTTTTAGCTGATATCAAGTGCTTTTACGAACGGTTCACGTCACGAGACCATTGAAGTAACGCTAGGTTGAAAGATGTGTTAGCCCCATGATCTTATTATTATATTACGGCCTGCATGATTCCGTCTCATGTCCCACTGATATTAGTAATAAGTTAGGGTCGTCAAGTCTATTGTTGTTTCTATGGCCTGTATGATTCTGCCTCATGCCCCACTGGCCATAGCGATAAATGAGATATAATATGTTCATTAGATTTATCTCTATTAAATGGTCGAATGATGATGAATTGTTTCTTTTATAAAAGGGATTCGGTTACTTGCAGTCATTGGCTCAGTATAAACCAATTATTGTTAATATCTTATTGCCATTGACCAATATTTATTTAAAGAATGGTATTCATCCTGAACGATAACCGATTCTTCTTACAGAACCTCATGAGCTTTAACCGATTTATTCTTCTGAATATGCTGGAATCGACTATTTAGTCGATCTTCTTTCATATCGGCTCTCAAAGCCGCACATTCGGGACTGTCTGACAACACCGACATGTTCCGCCCTTAATTACTGATAAACTTTCTCTCATTGTCAATTACAGGGTCAAATTGACTGGCACGTCTCGGGAGGAGTGCGCAGGATCAACCATCCCTGCGCTGAAGCTAGGCAGATCTCCAGCTCCATCGAGCGGACCCTTCCGGCTTGCTACGTGTGTCCTCGGCGCGGGATGAAAATTCCGTGTCGACAGCACCTGATATGTTGCCTGTATCTGATGTCCTCATACAACCCCAGCACGGTTCCTGTCATTCAGACCGGTAGAAAATTCAGGCTCAATCCACTGCACTCCATAACCATCACAACAGAAAAGAAAAAGAGGCCTGTGTAGGAGAATGAACTTACAAGAATAAATCAACAAAAATTAGCAATACAAAAAAGCAGAAGTAATCTGAATGGTTACTATCTCTCGACAACAGGATATGTTGCCTGCAAAGAATATTTTGTTTGTTATTAGTATGTATGGCCATGAAAGGCATTATGCATTTTATCCGTGCATCGTCTAGTTAACATGAATCGAACCTGGCCGATGGGCGGGGGCGTGGGGTGCTGTAGGCCGTAGGCGGAGTGAGGCTTCAGACGCAGGAGTCGGAGGCTTCAACGCACACAAGCAGGTTACTTGTATTCCTACGCAGACACACAGCTGGTGCGGTCACCATGTCAGTGCTAAGGGCCATCTTCCCCAAGGTCCCGTTCGCTGGTCTGAACTTTGGCTGAAACTGGTTGAAAAACACTGTTCCAGCTGAATTGTTGTGAGAGAAAAACACTGTTCCGGCTAAAAAAATAAGCCGAACAAACCAAATTTATGACAAGCGAACGGGCCCAAGTGGACAGTCTGTCCTCCTGCTTGGAAAGGAATGGGATATCCTTGCCTCTGTGGTTTCTGTAGTTGAAACTCTCGTCATTCGAGTAATGAAGTTGCTTGTACGAAGTGAAGCATACTGGTCGAGCCGCATGCGGCAGGCAACATAGCCTTTTTGAGCTGATGCATCACAGTGACTACAGGAAGCAAGATGGCAAAAGGAATAGGAGTGGAGGACTGGTGGGACTCCAATGTCTACTCCTGGTCCACCGAGGTCCCCGCCCGGAACTTGCCATTCAAAAGGTGCTACAACTAGTGTCCACAACCGAAGAGGACATCACGAAATCGCAATGCAGTACGGAGACATATGAATAACGAACAATTGGTCACCTGGATCTGGATGGAGGATTTGAAACTGGAGGAGAGAATCCTTGTGTGGCACATCGCCACTCATGTCTACATGGAGTGGTACCCACACGACAATATGTGGCGAGTACGAGTAGCAACGCGGGCTCTCGCAAATTACATGCATGTTTTTCCTGCTGGCAGCCAGTTCCTACATGCTGCCTTACCCTGTTAGTCGACAGGCGTATGTGCAGTTGTGCTCTGATGCCATCACTCATCTGAGTTTGTGCACCACCGAGATGCTGCTCAAGGCCATATTGAAACAGAAGGAGGCCTTGATGGAAGGAACTCCACTTCAACCAGATGAAGGCATTGGGCGACGATGGAGGAAGAGAGGAGAAACCACTGGTGCCCAGACTTGTTCGATGAATAGTACACTGGACAAAAGGATGCCAGGTTGCTGCAATGTTGATCCACATCACGGCGAAAGAGAGAGGAGAGTCGATGGTACAGACATCATCACGGTAGAAGAAGCAGAGAGGACAAAGAGAGAAAAAGAATCGATGGTACAGACATCAGCACAGAGGAAGAAGACATCATCAGGGAACAAGCAGAGAGTATTGTTAATGGTGAAGTCATCCTAAACATGGTCTTGGAAGTGTTGCAAAGATGCTGTGCTACACGGCCTACTTGTGCAACGAGAAATCTCATGCCAAACACCTGATCGACGGTGGTGAGATCATGACCATCGTTACCCTTCTCATGATATACATGAAGAATGGTTTAATTTTTAAAAACACAAGCAGAAGCGCTACGCGCGGCAGGCTCAAAGAGGCCAGACAGATAGTGTGGTCTAGCTAATATAAACCAACCAACGTGAGTAGTATTCCTGTTTCTCTCTCTATATATATATATATACCCTATGCTCTTAAAGCTATATACCAACCCCGTCCTCACAGAACACTGTTTACCAACAGTACCCTCTCACAAAACACTATCACTAGAACAGTACGGATCCATGAAACAGTCACACCTTGTACGGACCGTAACGGACCTCGTGAACAGTACTGCATGATATGCACAGTAATAAACTGTTTCAACAGTGTGTACCGGTTTACAACAGTTCGTACCGTTAACCATTAACGCCCTTTAATCCGTTTGCAACGATATAAACCCGTTTCCAACAAGCACTTACCCGTTAACAACGGTACATACCCTTTAAACATTAGCAACCTTTAATAATAAGCAGTACTCGACTATTGTACCAACCCATGCTCCCTCTTCCTTTCGATACAGTACCCCGATTACTACAGCGAACGATTTTTCCCTTTTCCTACTGCTCTCTTCTTTCCAAGCTACGTACTGCTTTTTTTAACTTACTTCTGTTTTTTCGCTACTTTTGCTCTCTTCCTTTTCAACGCTAGACACTCCCAAATAGTTAATGTTTTTTTATACTAGGTTAGACCATTTCTTTCCTAAAAAAATAATTCTGTTACATATCAAAGCAGGCCAATTCATTTTGTGCGAAGCAGTGAACAATACATTCTCCGCATATATTTGACACTGTTATCGCCCGCGGCACCGCACAGGCCTAGCTAGTATCTTATTATTATTGTATCGTACATGCATACATGTTATCCCTTTGATTAGATGTTACTATCTATTAACTTGTTTATACTGACTGCTCATGTCTAAACTCACATGTACATGCATTGGTTGTATCGAATTTGAGGTGAAGGCATCTTAATTTTTTTTAAAAGTCTCTCCAATCCAATTAATATAAGGCTTCGTTTCAATTTGATTTAGAATTGTCGGGAACTCCACCCTTGTCAATGAAACTGTAAAACAAATTATATTTATATTTATATCTTTTGTACTCTATTAAATTTCAGCTTTATCTCATGTTTTTTAGACAGATATCTCTTTTTTTGTTGTATTTATTTATTTGTTTATTTTTTTAATAACAAAGAGAAGAAGCAAACAAAAAATCGAGCATGCAGGCGCTGCACGGGATTAGCAGGCAGGAGACGAGGAGGGTGTTTCCCACTACCAACATGCAGGCAGGAGACGAGGAGGCATGTGTCGTTAGTTGCTTTGGACTGAATTAATTCAATTATTTTAGTGGTACTCCGATCCATTAGCTATGAATAGGAGGATGATTCGTGTAGGTAGATTTTGAGTTGGTAATTGAGCAACTAAAACATTTATGTACATTGAGGTGGCATTTAGGACTTGTTTGGTGCGGCTCTGCTCCGCGTGCTCCCGTGCCAGAGCCGGAGCCCTTTTGCCGAAGCCCGAAATCGTGGCTTTGCCTACCGTACGAGAAAACGGCTCCTCCTCACTCATTCCACGCTGGAAGCGCTCCTACAACCTACATTGTTTGGTGCGGCTCCACTGCGGGAGCCGGAGCCAGAGCAGTGCAGGAGCCGCACCAAACAGGTCCTTAGTGTGTGCTCCGGCTCCGTCTCCTACTAATACTGTAGCAGCACTGTATCACGGAGCCGGTAGAGCTCAAAATCGTGGCACTGTAGGCTCCTCTTTCAAGTTCATTTTTAGTCGAAAATAAACCCCTCCGTGCTATAGTGCGCCTACAGTGTTTTCTCAGAGGAGCCGGAGCATCTAGGAGCCATATCAAACAAGACCAGAGTTTGTAGTTGAACAAGAATTACTTCTTTCATTATACAATATTGATTTCGCGTAGATTGCATGGATTGGGATGTATGGATACATTGAAATGACACCTGATCTTGAGAGAATCAAATTAATGTGTCACATCACTACTATGAGTGCAGAGAGGCAACTCATTCTGCTACCACAGCACATAGGAGTACTCCGTAGGCACTGTACATGGGTAGGGTTACATTACATGGGTTAAATGAAACTACTCCCAAGTCCCAAGTTGCTACTACTGCCTATATACGTGTAGCTGACACTGACGAAGGGGGCACGGTGACACCGTCGTTTACTGATCTTGCATCAGCAGCAGCTGTTGGAGTTAGAGGAGGCGGAGCGAAGGCACCTGCAAACCTGAGGGGCTCCTGCATCATCGACAGCTCTTCCTGCAGAGTCGGATGGCGGCGGTGATGCATCGGTATTGTCCGCTTGTCTTGCAGCGTGTCCTGCACCATCACCACCTCGTAGGCATCGGCCGTGCGGACCTCCTGCGCCAGAGCGCACGAGTAGCAGCAGAGCCACAGCATGCAGTCGGTGAGGTCAGGCTTGCCGCAGCAGGCGCGGTTCTCGGGGAGGCTGAACCGCCTGCGCATCTGGATCCTCCAGAAGCCGCCGTAGAGCAGGCCGAGCACGCAGAGGAAGACGCCGGCCAGCCCCAGCGCGTCCCTGACGGCCTCGTCGTCCACGCTGATGGCCGCCAGGTCGAAGATGAAGAATGGCGCGAGGCACAGGAGCACGAAGGTAGCGATGTGGACGTACATGTTGCCCAAGCCGAGCCTGCTCATGTTCCAGCCGAACACGCAGCAGCTGCAGAACATCGACAGGTATGCCAGCGACATATCCTCCCATAGATCCTCGAACAGCCCACCGACCCACTGCGGTGGGTTGCCAGCGGACTCGCCATGGCCTTGTCGTGGCACCAATGAGTACCTCCTCTCGGTCTCGGTTGTTTTCCGTTGGAGCTGTGACTCTTCGTCGTCTGCCTCCGGCTGGGCCTCGTAGTCTTTGCCAAGAGGACTGAGGTTATTGTACAGGCCGGCAACGGCCGGTGCGCTGATGGCAACCGATATGGTGAGGGCAACTCCAATCACCGGACGCTGTGGTCTTCGGTAACCAAGGTTCAGGCCACACAGAGCGTACTGAGCAAAGCAGTTTAAGTGGAGCAGCAGGATGACAACCGTCATATGCTTCCTCTCGTTGGGCTTGCAGGTTCCATCCTTGCAGTATACTTGCCGGAGCTGATGCATGTCGCTGGCTCTCCAGCGGCATAGGAGGGAGAGGTGGTAGAACCTCCTTGGATGCTGGTACAGGCACATGAGGGTGAAGAGCGCGTTCAGGATTTGGTTGTTCACCTCGAACCACGTGTCTCGCTGCGGCTTGCTTGGCAGGACGCGGTTGAGCATCCTAGTCATTACCATGAAGAGGATGGCGCCAGAGACGCCCACGGCGAGGATCCAGACGGACAGAGCCATGTTCATGGGGTTCCGAATCCACTCCTTGGACTTGTCCCACAGGGAGCTCCAGTCGATCTTCTTCACAAAGGGCACCGTGAAACGTCTTGATGTTGAAGATGATGGCCTCTGATGAGATGACGATCCTACTGACGAGCGGACAGACGAGCCAATATTTCTGCGCTCATCTCCAAGCATTTGTCGAGTGGAGGAAGGTGATGAGGTGGACTGCCAATCAGATTCGGATGGTGGATCGTAGTAGTACTTGTATGCATCGGAGACTGAATTCTGCATGTGGTCATATGGATTTCCATTGTCATTATTTGGACTGACATTACTGGGTTTCTCCGGTAATCCTGCTGGATGTTGTTGGCGTGAATGATCAACAACACTGTCACCAATTTTGTGCCTCGGATCATCGGCACCACCCAAAACGACCATCTTGTACCAACTAACTGATGACGAGGAGCTCTGATGGATGGAAGCAGCAGCAGCTGCTCATAGCCTCAATCTACAAGTAAATTGCCAAATTAATAATGAATACTCAGTGTCAGTACAGTAGAGTACGTACACCTATACAGCCGTACCGTACATACAAGAAAGCACTAGCTAACTTGTAATTATTAGTTGGCTTGAATCGAGTTTCGTGAAATGAAATAGCTAGTGCTGCGTTGTGATGTTACAAGACGTTCACTTTGTAACTCTCTGTTTCGTGTTACATAATCAAGGATTAACACAATTATTTAAACTATTAGTTGAAGGATGGCAGAGAGGAAAAACCCTTCCTTCTGAAGTAACCACATGGATTCCATTCAGAAGTTCAGTTTCATGCTAACACAAGGATTACAAGGTTAATTTTCATGGTAATATCTAGTAGTTAGGAGGTAAATGAAACGCTACACACATACTCCTACATAAATACTCTGTAGATTTTATTTATAGGAGAAGAAGAAAAGCAATAATTAAGACAATTAGCTAGGGAGAATAATCATTAAAACAATAAATAAATCAGGCGGGGTTATTCCTGAAGGGTAGGAATTATCTTGGTGACCTACCTGATGGAAGGGATTTGGGATGGACGAAGCTGAGCTGAGCACGCCGGGAGCCAAGAAGGAGAGGAGATGGTCGTCGGTGGATGGTTGGATCGACCAGAGCAGGCGAAGCGAAGCCTGCAGCTGTAGGTGCAGGGGAATCCAGTCCAAATCCGACTCGACGGAGACGCACTGCAGTGGGGCTGGATCGCCTTCTTCGCCTCCATCCAACTGGAAGTGGAAGGCGGCCGGCCGGAGCTAGTTTCCCGAGAGAGAGATGATGGCAATTGGCAAACAAGAAAGGTTGCTTGGACGCCTCACCTCCACCTGAGAGAGAGTCGACAAGTTCAAGGTCAATCTTGTTGGCCTGCGCCTTCTCTTGTGTCCACGGCGACCTCGTCCACCCGTTTGGCCTTTTGGCTTTTTCATTCAAACAAAACCAGCCAGCGGCTTTTAAAAAGACCTGTCTATTTGGAACTTGGGTGATTTCACCCCCTCTGATCACTCAAGTAGTTTGAGGGAACAAATCACACAAATGGAACCAAAAACAAAATCTGAGTGATCGAGGCCCTATGATCACATGAATAATCCTAAAGGTCAAATCACTCAAAACTAACTAGAACCACAATTCGAGTGAAACAGGAGTTAAAATCACACGAATTTTGCATTCCCTCGGAACACCTTCATGCACGATCAATAATAGCAAGAATTTGCTAAATCATAAATACAATAAACCTTGTAAATTAAATATTTAAAATAACAAGAACAAATGATATAGAGAAAACTAAGAACAAAAAAAATTGTTCTATGGATGAATCAAACAAATCAACTACTAAATTTTTTCACTTAGTATTACCTACATCAATAATACATAGCGATTACACCTGATTAAGCACTGTAAGTATAGTTCAATTCTAGTGTAAATGAAAAAAAAATTCATAGTCCATAAAAAAGTAAATTTGCCAAGAAGAAAGCAAGATGACAAGGAACAAACACATAATCAAAAAATCAAAACTGCAAATCAAAAAAACCTGAATGACATTTCAAAAAATAGAATAAAACATGAATTATTATAGGAAAAATAAACTTCAAACAACATTTACACCTTGCCAATTAGTGAGATCCAAGTAGTTGGACACAAAACAAACGAAAAAAACTATCAAAACAAAATTCTCAGGCCATTGCAAGAACCAAGAAAATCAAAGAAATTAACAAACTACGGAAAACAAAATTTTTTGTATGGAATGCAAAAACCAAAAACTTTCGGAGGCCATTGGATAAACCAAACATATCAAATAAAATAAGCAAAATACAAAAAACAGAATTTTTGTATGGATTGCAAATACCAAAAACAATATGAGAGCATTGCATGAAACAAACAAAACAAAAAATATACAAAGTACAAAAAAGCAAAAAAAATCTATGGAATGCAAAAAACAAAATGATTTTGACGGCATTGGATCAAACAAACAAATCAAAGTAAGGTACAATGCAATAAAACTATGAGACACACATGTGCCTAATAAACTTTTCCAATTAGTATTACATACATTCATAATACCTACCAATTACACCTGATTAAAGACCGTAAGTATAGTTGAACTCTAGTGTAAATGGAAAAATTAATTCATAGTCTATATAATAATACATAGTACTAGTACTAGGCAGGTAATTGATAGGCAGTTCACGAAAGCAGCGACCATCCCAGTGACCAAAGGGACTAGCTACCAAACACCACGTGCCCAGCGCACGTGTTCTCATTGAGCAAAATTTTAAAATAAATTGGACACCGTATAGGACATCACGATGGGGGCAAAATCAAATCGGATGAACAAGAATTTGTGTGACGAATGTAAACAAATTACTCAGGTAAACGATAGCTTTTCTGAGTTAGTAACTAAAATCAGATTCCAGGAGAGAAGAATTTGACACGAATTTTAGTTCCTTTCATGAATGTTAATTAGGAAAAATAAATGGAAAGGAGATGAAAGCAAAAATTAGGTAACAGAAAGAACATTTGCATCCGAGCAATATAGTAAGACTAAATAATTTTCAAGTTTTGGAACTTGCATATGTAAATGAACAAATAATCAAAGTTACAAAATCCAAAATTTTATTAGGAATTGCCAAATAACAAAATATTTGAGCCTTCAACTAATCAAACATATCAAAACAGATAAATTCAAATGACAAAAAAATTAGAAAAAACAAAGAAACACATATTATTCTATGAACTGCAAATTAACAAAAATAGAGTGCCTTCAATTTTAAGCATTATACCAAAGCATATGCAACAGAACAAATAATCAAAGTTACAAAATACAAAAGTTTATTATGGATTGCAAAATAACAAAATATTTGAGCCTTCAATTAACCAAACATGTCAAAATAGGAAAATTTCAAATAACAATACAATTGAGAAAAACACAAATCTTCACATTAATATTAAGTTACACTAATACTACCTAGAAATTATACCAAAATAATCACCATAACATAAACCTGAGTAAAGTGTAAATCTAGTATAAATTCATAGTAACTAAAATCAAATTCTAGGAGAGACGACTCAAATCTTAGTTCCTTTCATGAATGCTAATTAGGAAAAAGAAATGGTAAGGTGATGAAATAAAAAAAACTAGGTAACAAAAAGAAGATTTACAACCGAGCATGATATATGTTGTGAAACTAAATAAATTTTAAGAATTGGAACAATGCATATCAAGATCAACAAATAATCGAAGTTTAAAAAATTGTAAAAAAAATATTTGAGCCTTCAATTTCAAACATATAAAAAATATAGGGAAATCTCAAGTTACAAAGGAAAAAGGTGAGAAATAACAAAAATGGTAGTATTTGATTCATGCTGTTGAAGGCTTTTGCTTGTCGTGCATGAAGGAACATGTGAGAATTAAGCTGCTCCATGGAACACTCCCATCTTGCCCACGAAATGGCTGCACTTCCAAGCTAACTGTAGAGGGTTCCAAGGTATTCCTATCACCTCAACTATTAGAGATCATGGCACAGCGTATCAGTGAAGAGCAAATCCCTCCAACCCAAAAGATTTACTGCCCTTATCCCAAGTGTTCAGCCTTGATGTCCTTGAGTGAGCTGATGAAGCCAATGCAAGGAACTTGCTCAAAGTACACTGTTGCTGATGTTGTCACCTTGAGGAAGTGTGTGAAATGCAGAGGCTCTTTTTGCTTCAGATGTAAGGTCCCCTGGCATGATAGGATGACTTGCAATGATTACAAGAGAAGGTACCCGCATGGCCGTCCAGAAGATGCCAAGTTACTGAACCTTGCACAACAGCGGCTGTGGCGGTAATGTGAGATGCAGGCACATGATTGAATTCGCAGAAGGTTGCTACCATATGACTTGTGTGTAAGTCTTTATTCTTGTTTATTTATGGTGCCCATTTGTTATATTTGATCCTGGTGCCAATCAATATGTTGCTGCTTAGGTTTGTTTTCTATAAAGGCCACGTTTAGTTGGTCCCCAATTCGCGCCGCCGGATTTCATGGAGGTACAATAGGCTTTTCGTTTTTATTTGGTAATAATTATCCAATCGTTGACTAATTATGTTCAAAACGTTAAATCTCAAAGTACAAACAAACTGTGCAATTAGTTTTTGATTTCGTCAACATTTAAGACTCCAATGCGTATCTGCTTAAGTTTGATGTGACGGGAATCTTCTTTTTGCATAGTCTTGAAATTGAGAATCTGGGGTGAACTAAACACGCCCAAAATCTTGCTGACATGTCTGCTGCTGCGCACATTGGTTGTTGCAGGTGCGGCTATGAATTCTGCTACACATGTGGGTGTGAATGGAAGGAGAAGAAAGCAACTTGCACCTGCCCACTGTGGAGAGAATGCAATATCATCAGGTATGATAATGAGGACGACGACGAGGAGGAGGACGAGGATTACTACGATGAAGAAGATGCTTACTATGGACGAGGCCCTCTGGTTCACCTTCCTTTTCATCGAAGGGCTGTTCACTAGGACATCACCCCACCCCACCCCCCATCTTCCAGAACTTGTGCAAATCATCCAGGCGTATTGCTATAGAGGAGGCGGAGTAGTACTAGTAGCTTTCTATTTCTGAGTATGACTGGTGGGCCTGCGTGCCAGCTATTGTAAGAGATGGCTTATAAGGAATAGAACCAGAACACGAAACACAATAGAAAACGCGAGGACCTGACCCAAGCAAGTTGCTCGTGAGGACATGAGCAACGGAGGGTTTCGGTACAAATAAAATAATACTAACAAGTATTGAGATTACTATTCACAATGCAAATTATCACCGCTCGTGGTCTCAACCTTTTTTGTTTCATCATGTGTCACTTTTACCTTCTCTCCCTCTGCTTTTCTTGCATGCACCACCTTCTCTCCTCCTAAGCATGTATACGTAGTTTCTAGAGGTAACTATGACGGCAGAACATACTTTTTTATATAACATGGCATCTCTGATTCTACGTGGATTTTTGGGCTACCTCTAGAGCCACTGCGTTGGGAACCCCTGAGCCACCTCGATCTCTCACGTCGGCGGCGGGGCTACCTCTAGAGCCACTGCGTTGGGAACCCCTGAGCCACCTCGATCTCTCACGTCGGCGGCGAGCTCACCTTGCCGGTGGCCACGGGTGTGACACCAGGTTACATAGCTTTTCTGGGATGACCTGTGTATTCTCTCCAACAGTGCAAGGACCATCTTCAACATCAGTATCCTTTGTTCTTTATTTTCCTCGTCAGTCTTTACATCATTCATGTTTATAAGGAAGGCTATGGGTCATCGTTAAATAACAAACAAGAAGCGAGCTGTCCTATCCAACAAAAGAACAACAGCTCCAGCATGTGACTCTATCCTCTAGTACTACACAGCCATCTCAAGGCCTACGGGAATGGAAATTCGGCAAATTTCCCAGAGGGGCAAAAGACGTGGCAACCTAAAATTGGATTCAAATATAAAAAAGGCAGATGTTCTGTTGCTTCTCTGCAACGTGAACAGAAAAAAAAAATCTGTTACATGGTTTCAGTTTCTTTGCTCCATAGGTGTTAACCAGGTAAACGTTAGATTATCCTGTGGAGCCCACCATGGTTTTCTTCTCCTGTATTGACGCCCTGGATTCACTCTCATCTTTGATCACTGCTTTCTTGGCAAGTTCTCTTGTGTTGACTCACTGGACTTGTTCTCATCTTTGATCATCGCCTGCTTGGCAAGCTCATAGCCTGCAAAGTTCATTGCTCCAAGAGGAGCAATCCAGAAGAAGCGGGGGATCGCGCCCTTAAAGAGTCCAAGTGGACCCTCATTTCGAAGGATGGAGAAGATTATCATCTGCATAGACACTGGTGTGCCTGGAGGGGCAGTCATCATCCGTGTCTTCATCACATCAAAGGGAGTGGTCACTATTGCCGCATGAAGTCCTCCAGACAATGCCCCAACTGCCACTGTTTCCCATGCTTCCAAGTCTCTCTTCAAAATATGTTGTGCTGCCTGCAAAACCAAGGCGGTCATCATTAGATATGTCAATATGCAAGGCATAGTAGTACTAATATGACAGATGTAGCTATTATTTACAACTTATGACAGACAGTAGCACTAGTAAGTGGTAATTGATTTAAATGAGAGAATTTCTACCCCTAACACAGCTCCATTTGGTACCAACTTTCATGTGTAAAAATAAAGAAATAAATCAAGTCATTCAGGTATTTACATATACAAGTAACAAACTACCATCAAGGCTGCCTTTGTGGAGTCAGAGGAACGACAAAATCAGCGAAAGGTAGTTAAGAAAGGTAGCTGACTTGTTAACAACATAGGGATTTGAGAATGCCACTTTGAAGGTCCAGTGAAAACATAGAATCAATACAAACTGAGGATACCTTCTTAGCTTCTGCATAGAGGCACATTCCAGCAACATAGAAAGGAACCTCATGACAGAGTGTGGCCCCAGTGCCACGGAAAATCCCTTTGGACCATCTTGTCTCATGGTGCCAACAATTGCCTCCCCTACATTGTTGAAGATTCCAGCCTGCAAACGCTGCTTAAGAACCTCACAAGGGATACGGACTGCAGTCCCTAGGACTGTGCTGCAGAAGGAAGCCATTGATTGCACCTATGGAACAAAAAGCATATCATCAAGCAATTCCATCGAAGCACAACAATTATTGCAGAAACCAGAAAGTTTCTATTACCAATACAAAGTTCTATTCTACAAGGTGGGATCAAAGTCCCTTTATTGTAGAGAATATAGAGTTTGCACACAAGAAGTACTGGAGTAGTTAATCGTACCTGAATCTCTGGAAGTGTTGGAGCAACATTAATTAATACAAGCTTGCTTGCTTCAAAGATTCCTGTCCTCAAACCATGGCTGCAAATGATAGGATTTGAATTGTGAGCCTACAAAAGTTTTGCATATAAACCAGTGAAATAGTACAGACCTTGAAAACTGGCCAAGAATTGCTGGGATAGAACCTCGATACAATCCCGAAGCCCAATTTGTGGAAGCTTTGAAATGAGCTCTGGAAATGAGAGCGTAGATGCTTGGAGACGGTCTGATACACAAAAAGGTAAATCCATTGAATTTGGGTATTTTGGTCGGCAGATTGAACTTAAATCTTATACTAAGCCATGAGGTTACAGATAATGCCTTAGCATACCACATACATATTGATTTGTGATGCGTAATCAGGATCATAACAAAGGAAAATCTCAAAGGGATACTATACATAGAAAGTTTCTAATTCAATGTAACATGCTTTATTGAATCACTTGTTTGAACTAAAATGGTATAAACAAGCATGCTACTGTACCTTCATTGAATCAATAGGATGCAGCAGAGAGGTAGAGAGCGCACTTGCAAGACCTCCAGCTAAAGCAGACTTCAAAACACTTCCTGTGGATATTTCTATAGGTGGAGTAACAGCAACAACAGTAGCAGCTTCAAACCATATGTTCCTGGATGCATTTGTAAGTGAATAAAAAATATAAGATGGAAAGAGAGCACATATAATGATGAAAGGTAGTCAGAATTGGTGATAATTGAAGAGTCAGTATTCACTAAAGCCAATTCAAGCATAGGTTTCTTCTAACAGGATACATCAGACATACCGAGGATCATCCTCAAGGCGTTCTGAAGGAAGTAGAAGCATGAAGTTCCGGAAATGGCCATATGAGATTGATCCTTCTGAATCAGAATTTAAATACCGTGAGCATGGCAGCGCATTATCTTCATTGGCCGAAAGTCCAGCACCTTTCAAGGAAGTCAAATTTGATTCTTGTGAAGTGTTCCAGACTTGCTCAAACACAACGTGGTATATGCTCGGAGAATGGTTGCCTCCTTCTGTTCCATCAAGGATAAAAATTGCTTCCACCCAATTGATTTCCGAAAAGAAGTTGCTTCTTGTATGGCGGAACAATTCTCGAGCATACCTCCTTGGTAACCGCCTCTTCCTCATTGCAATTTCGAGATCTTCTAGAGTGACTTCGCCATCACCATCTCTGTCTAACTCTTCAAAGAACCGCTTCCCTGCAGCAGCAGAACATCAGTTACAATATCACCTTATGATCCAACTAATACATAAAAGAGCAACCTTTTCATAGGTATCATTGCATTATGTTATGCAGAATGCTGAGTTGCTAAGGTACCAATTAGAACTGTAGTTTGAAAATTGTAAGATGGATAGGCGCGTAGCTTGACTAAAAATGTACTGACAGGAAAAATAACAGGATTGTACCGCCCTGTTGTTGCATGGGTCAATTAAAATGTCTAATAGGCATATCTTTGATAGTAGCTCACCTAAATTTTCTAGATACAGTGGTAAAATAATGTATAACATCAGAACATATTTTATGCTGTAAATTGTAGATATGAATGCCATATCCTGAATCTGAATATTTGAAGAAGTCTAGTGATTAAATTGTACATAATATAATTACTTTGACTCTAAAACTGG